>JAVSCE010007578.1:0-31523 GCA_032199065.1 Smutsia gigantea
ACAACATTCCGTTCAATTCCATAACTTTCCATTGCATTACAAAGACTCCATTCCTTTCCATAAACTACGACTTCATTCCAACACATTATTCCCATTCAGTTGCATAACATTCCAATACATTCATTAAAATTTTGTCCACTTAATGAACATTCCACTTCATAGCATAACATTCCCTTCGATTACGCAACATTCCTTTCCAATTCATTCTCTTTTATTCTGTTGCATAAGATTCCATTCCAATCCAAAAATTCCATTCCATTCCTTAAACTTCCATTCCTTTCCCAACATTCCATTCAATTCCACAACAGTCCATTCCATTTCATTCCATACAATTCATTCCCAACACATTATTCCCGTTCTGATACAAAACATCAATACCATTCATTAAAATTCGGTTCTATTCATCAAAATTCGCCTTCATAGCATAACGTTCCATTCTATTACACAACATTCCTTTCCAATTCATTCTATTTCATTCTGTTGCATAAGATTCCATTCCAATCGACAAAATTCCATTCTATTCCGTGACCTGCCAAAGCTTTCCCTGATGTTCTCTTCCTTTCCACTGTTTTCCATTGCAATCCACAGCATTCCTTTCCATTCCATAACATAGCATTCCATTCCATTCCAACACTGTATTCCAATTCTGTTACAAAACATTCAATACCACTCATTAAAATTCGGTTTTATTAATCTACTTCCCCTTCATAGCATAACATTCTATTTGATTACACAACATTCCATTTCATTTCAATCATTCTATTTCATTCTGTTGCATAAGATTCCATTCCAGTCCACAAAATTCCATTGCAATCATTAAACTTCCATTTCTTTCACTTGCGTACTATTCATTTCCACAACATGCCATTGAGTTCCACAGCATTCCATTCCATTCAATAAGGTTCCGTTCAATTCCGCAACATTCAGTCCAATTGCATAACATTGATCCCATTCAAACACATTATTCCCATTCTGTTACATATCATTCCATTCCATTCCTTGAAATTCGGTTCTATTAATCAACATTCCACTTCATACCATAACATTCCATTTGATTATACAACATCCCATTTATTTGAAAACATTGTACCTCATTCCATTGCATAAGATTCCATTCCAATTCATAAAAATGCCTTCAATTTTTTCACCCTCAATTAATTCCCCACGTTTCTATTGATTTCCACAAGATTCCATTGAATTCCACAGCATTCCATTCCATTCTTTAAGGTTCCATTCAATTCCGCAACATTCTATCCAATTGCATAACACTGATTCCATTCAATCACATTATTCCCATTCTGTTACATAACATTCCATTCCATTCCTTGAAATTCGGTTCTTTTAATCAATATTCCACTTCTTACCATCACATTCCATTTGATTACACAACATCCCATTTATTTGAAAACATTGCATCTCATTCCATTGCATAAGATTCCATTCCAATTCATAAAATTCCTTTCAATTTTTTTACCCTCCATTAATTCCTCAAGTTTCTATTGCTTTCCACAACATTCCATTGCATTCCATAACATTCAATTCCATAGCAAAACATTATTCTCCTTCTATTACCTAACATTCCGTTCCATTCATTATAATTCTATTCTGTTAATCAACATTCCACTTCATCCCATTACATTCCATTCGACTACACAGCATTCCATTCCATTTCAAACATTCTATTTCAATCTATTGCATAAGATTCCATTCCAATCCACAAAATTCCATTCCATTCCTTAACATACCATTCCTTTCTGCAACATTCTATTCCATTCTGCAAAATTCCATTGCGTTCCACATATTCCACTCATTCCATTCATAACATTCGATTCCTTTCCAACACATTATTCCGTTCTGTTTCATAACATTCCATTCTATTTGTTAAATTTGGTTCTATTAATCAACATTCCACCTCATAGCCTAAAATTCCATTCGATTACACAACATTCCTTTCCAATTCAAGCATTCTATTTCATTCTGTTGCATAAGATTCCATTCCAATCCAAAAAATTCTTTTCCAATCCTTAACCTTCCATTTCTTTCCCCAACATTGTCTTCCTTCTCACAACATTCCATTGCATTCCACCACAATCCCTTCCATGACGGAACATTTCATTCAGTTCCACAACATTCCATTCCATTCCATAATATTTGATTCATTTCCAACACATTATTCCCATTCTGCTGCATAACATTCCATTCCATTCATTAAAATTCTGTTCTATTATTCTTCATTTCCCTTCATACCATAACATTCTGTACAATAACACATTCCATTCCATTTGAAACACTCTTTTTCCCTCTACTGCATACTATTCCATTGCAATCCACAAAGTTCCATTCCAGTCCTTAAACTTCCATTCCTTGCCCCAATGCTCAATTTTTTTCCACTAC
Organism: Smutsia gigantea; assembly: GCA_032199065.1. NCBI lineage: Eukaryota > Metazoa > Chordata > Mammalia > Pholidota > Manidae > Smutsia > Smutsia gigantea. Next base: position 2,395 of record JAVSCE010007578.1, read on the forward strand.
ATTCCATTGCATTCCACAGCATTCCATTACATTCCTTAACATTCCATTGAATTCGACAACATTCAATTCCATTCCATAACATTTCTTTCCAGCCAAACACATTATTCCCTTTCTGTAACCTAACATTCCATTCCATTCACTAAAATTCTCTTCGAGTAATCAACAATCACCTTCATACAATAACATTCCATTTGATTACACAACATTCCATTCCATTTCGATTATTTTATTTCATTCTATTACATAAGATTGCATTCCAATCCACAAAATTCCATTCTATTCCTTAACCTTCCATTCCTTTCCCCTACATTCTATTCCTTTCCACAAAATTCCATTGCAATGCACAGCATTGTATTCCATTCCATAATATTCCATTCAATTCCACCACGTTCTTTTCCATTCCATAACATTCCATTCCATTGCAAAACATAATTCCTATTCAGTTAGAAAACAGTCAACAGCATTCATTAAAATTCTGTTCTATTGATCAACATTCCCCTTCATACCATAACATTCCTTTCGAATGCACAATGTTCTATTAAATTTCATTCTACTGCATAAGATTACATTCCAATCACAAAATTCCATTCCATTCTTTAACATTTCATTCCTTTCCCCAACATTCCACTGCATTCCACAACATTCCGTTCAATTCCATAACTTTCCATTGCATTACAAAGACTCCATTCCTTTCCATAAACTACGACTTCATTCCAACACATTATTCCCATTCAGTTGCATAACATTCCAATACATTCATTAAAATTTTGTCCGCTTAATGAACATTCCACTTCATAGCATAACATTCCCTTCGATTACGCAACATTCCTTTCCAATTCATTCTCTTTTATTCTGTTGCATAAGATTCCATTCCAATCCAAAAAATTCCATTCCATTCCTTAAACTTCCATTCCTTTCCCAACATTCCATTCAATTCCACAACATTCCATTCCATTTCATTCCATACAATTCATTCCCAACACATTATTCCCGTTCTGATACAAAACATCAATACCATTCATTAAAATTCGGTTCTATTCATCAAAATTCGCCTTCATAGCATAACGTTCCATTCTATTACACAACATTCCTTTCCAATTCATTCTATTTCATTCTGTTGCATAAGATTCCATTCCAATCGACAAAATTCCATTCTATTCCGTGACCTGCCAAAGCTTTCCCCGATGTTCTCTTCCTTTCCACTGTTTTCCATTGCAATCCACAGCATTCCTTTCCATTCCATAACATAGCATTCCATTCCATTCCAACACTGTATTCCAATTCTGTTACAAAACATTCAATACCATTCATTAAAATTCGGTTTTATTAATCTACTTCCCCTTCATAGCATAACATTCTATTTGATTACACAACATTCCATTTCATTTCAATCATTCTATTTCATTCTGTTGCATAAGATTCCATTCCAGTCCACAAAATTCCATTGCAATCATTAAACTTCCATTTCTTTCACTTGCGTACTATTCATTTCCACAACATGCCATTGAGTTCCACAGCATTCCATTCCATTCCTTAAGGTTCCGTTCAATTCCACAACATTCAGTCCAATTGCATAACATTGATCCCATTCAAACACATTATTCCCATTCTGTTACATAACATTCCATTCCATTCCTTGAAATTCGGTTCTATTAATCAACATTCCACTTCATACCATAACATTCCATTTGATTATACAACATCCCATTTAATTGAAAACATTGTACCTCATTCCATTGCATAAGATTCCATTCCAATTCATAAAAATGCCTTCAATTTTTTCACCCTCAATTAATTCCCCACGTTTCTATTGATTTCCACAAGATTCCATTGAATTCCACAGCATTCCATTCTTGTCCATAGCATTCCATTCAATTCCACAACAATCCGTTCCATTCCATAACATTCAATTCCATACCAAAACGTTATTCTCGTTCTGTTACCTAAGAATCCGTTCCTTTCATTATAATTCTTTTCTGTTAATCAACATTCCAATTCATCCCATTAGATTCCATTCGATTACCCAGCATTCCATTCTATTTCAAACATTCTATTTCAATCTATTGCATAAGATTCCATTCCAATCCACAAAATTCCATTCCATTCCTTAACATATCATTCCTTTGCCCAACATTCTACTCCATTCTGCAACATTCCATTGCATTCTACAGCATTCCACTCCATTCCATTCCATAACATTCGATTCAATTCCAACACATTATTCCCGTTGTGTTGCATAACATTCAATTCCATTCGTTAAATATGGTTCTATTAATCAACATTCCACCTCATAGCCTAAAATTCCATTCGATTACACAATATTCCTTTTGAATTCAAACATTTTATTTCATTATGTTGCATAAGATTCCATTCCATTCCAAAAAATTCTTTTCCATTCCTTAATCTTCCATTCCTTTCCCCAACATTCTCTTCCTTTCCACAACATCCCATTGCATTCCACCGCATTCCCTTCCATTCCAAAACATTCCATTCAGTTCCACAACATTAGATTCCATTCCATAATATTTGTTTCATTTCCAACACATTATTCCCGCTCTGTTACATAACATTTCATTACATTCTTTTAAATTGTGTTCTATTATTCAACATTCCCCTTCATACCATAACATTCTGTTCGATTACACAACATTCCATTCCATTTGAAACACTCTTTTTCCTTCTACTGCATACTATTCCATTGCAATCTTCAAAGTTCCTTTCCACTCCTTAAACTTCGATTCCTTTCCCCAATGCTCTATTCCTTTCCACTACATTCCATTCCATTCCATTCCATTCCTTAACATTCAATTCAATTCCACAACATTCAATTTCATTCCGTAACATTGGTTTCCAGCCAAACACATTATTCCCGTTCTGTAACCTAACATTCCATTCCATTCATTAAAATTCTCTCCTACTAATCAACAATCCCCTTCATACCACAACATTCCATTTGATTACACAACATTTCATTCCATTTTAATTATTTTACTTCATTCTATTTTATAAGATTTCATTCCAATCCCCAAAATTCCATTCTATTCCTTAACGTTCCATTCTTTCCCCGACATTGTATTCCTTTCCACAACATTCATTGCAATGCACAGCATTGTATTCCATTCCATAATATTACATTCAATTACGCCACATTCTGTTCCATTCCATAGCATTCCATTCCATAACATTCCATTCCATTGCAACACATTATTCCTATTCAGTTAGAAAACAATCAATACCATTCATAAAAATTCTGTTCTATTGATCAACATTCCCCTTCATAACATAACATTCCATTCGAATAAACAACGTTCTATTCAATTCATTCTACTGCATGAGACACCATTCCAATCCAAAAAACTACATTCCATTCCTTAACATATCTTTCCTTTCCCCAAAATTCCATTGCATTCCACAACATTCCTTTCCATTCCATAACTTCCATTGCATTCCAAAATTTCAATTCCATTCCATAACCTTCGACTCCATTCCAACACATTATTCCCGTTCTGTTGCATAACATTCCATTCCATTCATTAAAATTTTGTCCTCTTAATGAACATTCCACTTCATACCATAACATTCCTTTCAATTACACAACATTCCTTTCCAATTCAATCTATTTCATTCTGTTACATAAGATTCCATTCCAATCCAAAAAATTCCATTCCGTTCCTTAAACTTCCATTCCTTTCCCAACATTCCATTCAATTCCACAATATTCCATTCCTTTACTTTCCATACAATTCATTCCCAACACATTATTCCCGTTCTGCTACAAAACATGGATACCATTCATTAAATTTCGTTTCTATTCATCAAATTTCACCTTCAGAGCAATACTTTCCATTCTATTACACAACATTCCTTTCCAATTCATTCTATTTCATTCTTTTGCATAACAATCCGTACCAATCCACAAAATTCCATTCTTTTCCTTTACCTTCCAAGCTTTCCCCAAAATTCTCTTCCTTTCCACTACATTCCATTGCAATCCACAGCATTCCATTCCATTCCATAACAATCTATTCCATTCCAACACTTTATTCCAATTCTGTTACAAAGCATTCAATACCATTCATTAAAATTCGATTCTATTAATCTACATTCCCCTTCATAGCATAACATTCTATTTGATTACACAACATTCCATTCCATGTCAATTATTCTATTTCATTCCGTTGCATAAGATTAAATTTCAGTCAACAAAATTCCATTCCATTCCTTTACCTCCCATTTTTTTCCCGAACATTGTATTCCTTTCCACAACATGCCATTGAATTCCACCGCATTCCATTCCATTCGTTAAGGTTCCATTCAATTCCACAACATTCAATCCAATTGCATAACATTGATTTCATTCAAACACATTGTTCCCATTCTGATACATAACATTCCATTCCATTCCTTGATATTCGGTTCTATTAATCAACATTCCACTTCATACCATAACATTCCATCTATTACACAACATCCCATTTAATTGAAAACATTGTGTCTCATTCCATTGCATAAGATTCCATTCCATTTCATAAAATTGCTTTCAATTTTTTCAACCTCCATTCATTCCCCATGTTTCTTTTGCTTTCCACAACATTCCATTACATTCCACAGCATTCCATTCTTGTCCATAGCATTCCATTCAATTCCACAATATTCCATTCCATTCCATAACATTCAATTCCATACCAAAACATTATTCTCATTTTGTTACCTAACATTCCGTTCCATTCATTATAATTCTTTTCTGTCAGGCAACATTCCACTTCATCCAATTACATTCCATTCGATTACACACCATTCCATTCTATTTCAAAAATTCTATTTCAATCTATTGCGTAAGATTCCATTCCAATCCACAAACTTCCATTCCATTCCTTAACATATCATTACTTTCCCCAACATTCTATTCCATTCTGCAACATTCCATTGCATTCAACAGCATTCCACTCCATTAAATTCCATAACATTTGATTCCATTCCAACACATTCCTGTTGCGTTGTGTAACATTCCATTCCATTCGTTAAATTTGGTTCTATTAATCAGCATTCCACCTCATAGCCTAAAATCTCATTCGATTACACAACATTCCTTTCCAATTCAAACAATTTATTTCATTCTTTTGCATAAGATTCCATTCCAATCCAAAAAATTCCTTTCCATTCCTTAACCATCCATTTCTTTCCGCAACATTCTGTTCTTTCCACAACATTCCATTGCATTCCACCGCATTCCCTTCCATTCCAGAACATTCCATTCAGTTCCACAGCATCCCATTCCATTCCATAATATTTGATTAATTTTTAACACATTACTCCCCTTCTGTTACATAACATTCCATTCCATTCATTGAAATTCTGTTCTATTATTCAACATTCCCCTTCATACCATAACATTCTGTTCGATTACACAACATTCCATTCCGTTTGAAATACTCTTTTTCCTTTACTGCATACTATTGCATTGCAATCCACAAAGTTCCATTCCACTTCTTAAACTTCCGTTACTTTCCCCAATGCTCTATTCGTTTCCACTACTCTCCATTGCATACCACAGCATTCCATTACATTCCTTAACATTCCATTCAATTCCACAACATTCAATTCCATTCCATATCATTTGTTTCCAGCCAAACATATTTTTCCCATTCTGTAACCTAACATTATATTCCATTCATTAAAGTTCTTTTTGAATAATCAACAATCCCCTACATACCATAACATTCCATTTGATTACACAACATCCCATTTAATTGAAAACATTGTATCTCATTCCATTGCATAACATTCCATTCCAATTCATTAAATTCCTTTCAATTTTCTCACTCTCCATTCAATCCCCATTATTCTATTGTTTCCACAACATTCCATTACATTCCACAGCATTCCATTCTTGTCCATAGCATTCCATTCAATTCCACAATATTGCATTCCATTCCATAACATTCAACTCCATACCAAAACATTATTCTCATTCTGTTACATAACATTCCATTCCATTCATTATAATTCTTTCCTGTCAGTCAACATTCCACTTCATCCAACTACATTCCATTCGATTACACACCATTCCATTCTATTTCAAAAATTCTATTTCAATCTATTGCGTAAGATTCCATTCCAATCAATAAACTTCCATTCCATTCCTTAACATATCATTCCTTTCCCCAACATTCTATTACATTATGCAACATTCCATTGCATTCCACAGCATTCCACTCCATTCCATTCCACAACATTCGATTCCATTCCAATACATTATTGCCGTTGTGTTCTGTAACATTCCATTCCATTCGTGAAATTGGGTTCTACTAATCAACATTCCACCTCATAGCCCAAAATTCCATTCGATTACACAACATTGCTTTCGAATTCAAACATTTTATTTCATTCTGTTGCATAAGATTCGATTATAATCCAAAAAATTATTTTCCATTCCTTAACCTTCCATTCCTTTCCCCAACATTCTCTTCCTTTCCACAACAGTCCATTGCTTTCCACTGAATTCCCTTCCATTCCAGAACATTCCATACAGTTCCACAACATTCCATTCCATTCCATAATATTTGATTCATTTCCAACACATTATTCCCGTTCTGTTAATTAACATTCCATTCCATTCATTAATATTCTGTTCTATTAATCAGCGTTCCCCTTCATACCATAACATTTCACTCGATTACACAACATTCCATTAAATTTCAAATATTCTAATTCATTCTATTGCATGATATTACATTCAAATATTCAAAATTCATTCCATTCCGTAACCTTTCCCCAAAATTTCATTCCATTCCACAGCATTGTATTCCATTCCATAACATTCCGTTCAAATCCATAACATTCTATTCCTTTCCTCAACATTCCATTGCATTCCACAGCATTCCATTCCATTCAGTAACATTCCATTGCATTCAGAAATATTCCATTACATTCCGTTACATTCGATTAATTTCCAACACATTATTCCCGTTCTGTTGAATATCATTGCATTCCATTCATTAAAATTTCATTCTATTAATCAACATTCCACTTCATAGCATTATATTCCTTTTGATTACACCATATTCCTTTCCAATTCATTCTATTTCCTCCTTTTACATAAGATTCCATTGCAATCCATATATTCCATTCCATTCATTAAACTCCCATTGATTTCCCTAACATTCTATTCCTTCCCTCAACATTCCGTTGCATTCCCCATCATTTGATTCTATTCCATAACATTCCATTCAATTCCAAAACATTCCATTTCTTTCCACAACATTCAATTCCATTCCAAAATATTAATCACGTTCTGTTACCTAACATTCCATTCCATTCTTCAAAATTCGGTTCCATTAATCAACATTCCACTTCATACCATAACGTTCAATTCCATGTCACAATATTCCATTCCTCTTAAAACATTCTCTTGCATAACATTCCATTCAAGTCCACAAAATTCCATTTCATTCCATAACCTTCCTTTCCTTTCCTCAATGTTCTATTCTATTCTACAAAATTCCATTGCATTCCACAGAATGTCATTCCATTAGATAACATTCCATTCAATGCCACAAAAGTCCATACCACTCCATAACATTCAATTCATTCCCAACATATTATTCCCAATCTGTTCCATAACATTATATTCCATTCTTTAAATTCGGTTCTACTGCTCTACATTCTACTTCAGCCCATAGCATGCCATTAGTTTACACCACATTCCATTCCATTTCAAACATTCTATTTCATTCTATTGCATAAGATTCCATTCCAAACCACAAAATTCCATTTCATTCCTTATCCTCCCATTCCTTTCCCCAAAATTCTATTCCTTTCCCCACCTTCAATTCCATTCCACAGTATTCCATTCAAATCCACAATATTCCATTCCATTCCTTACTTTCGATTCCATTCCAACAGATTACTCCCGTTCAATTACATAACATTCCATTGATTCAGTAAATTTGGTTCTATTAATTAACATTCCAATTCATACCATAACATTCCATTCGATTACACAGAACACCATTCCATTTCAACCATTTTATTTCGTTCTATTGCATATGATTCCATTCCAATCCACAAAATTCCATTCTATTCCTTGACCTTCCAATGCTTTCCCCAATGTTCTTTTCCTTTCACTACTTTCCATTGCCTTTCACATCCTTCCATTCCATTCCTTAACATTCCATTCCATTCCATAACTTTGAATTCCTTTCAAACACCATATTCATGTTCTGTTACCTAACATTCCATAACTTTCTATAAAATTCGGTTTCATTAATCAACATTCCACTTCATACCATAACATTCAATTCCATTTCACAATCTTCCATTCTTCTTAGAACATTCTATTTCATTCTATTGTATAACATTCCATCCCAGTCCACAAAATTCTATTTCATTCCATAACCTTGCATTTCTTTCCTCAACATTCTATTCTTTTCAACATTCCATTGCATTCCACAGAATTTCATTCCTTTAGATAACATTCCATTCAATACCAAAATATTCCATAACAATCAACTCATTCATAACACATTATTCCCAATCTGTTACATAACGTTCCATTCCATTCATTAAAATTCGGTTCTACTACTCTACATTCCACATGAGCCCATAACATGCCATTAGATTCCACCACATTCCATTCCATTTCAAACATTCGATTTCATTCTATTATCTAAGATTCCATTCCAAGTCACAAAATTCCATTTCATTCCTTAACCTCCCATTCCTTTCCCCAAAATTCGATTCCTTTCCCCACGCTCAATTTAATTCCACAGCATTCCATTCAAATCCACAACATTCCATTCCATTCCTTACATTCGATTTCATTCCAACAGATTAATCCCATTCTATTACATAACATTCCATTGATTCAGTAAAATTTGGTTCTTTTAACTAACATTCCAATTCATACCATAACATTCCATTCCATTACACAGAACACCATTCCATTTCAACCATTCTATTTCGTTCTATTCCATACGATTCCATTCCAATCCACAAAATTCTATTCTATTCCTTGACCTTCCAAAGCTTTCCCACATGTTCTATTCCTTTCAATACTTTCCATTGCCTTTCACATCATTCCATTCCATTCCGTATCATCCCATTCCGTTCCATAACTTTGAATTCCATTCAAACACCTTATTCCTAAGATTCCATACCTTTCTTTAAAATTCGGTTCTATTAATCAACATTCCACTTCATACCATAACACTACATTCGATTACACAACATTCCGTTCCATTGCCAAAATACTAGTTCATTCCATTGCATAAGATTGCATTTCAGTGCACAAAATTCCGTTCCATTTCTTTAACTTCCTTTCCTGTACCAACACACTATTGCTTTCCACAACATTCCATTCCATTTCACAACATAGCATTCCCTTCCATAACATTCGACTCCATTCGAACATGTTATTCCGATTATTACCTAACATTCCATTCCATTCTTCAAAATTCGGTTCTATTAATCAACATTCCTATTCATACCATTCCATTCCATTCCAATACACAACACTCCTTTCCATTTAAAATATTCTATTCAATTCTACTGCATAACATTCCATTCCATCCCACAAAATTCTATTCCATTCCTTTTCCCTCCATTCCTTTCCCCAAATTTCTATTGCTTTCCACAACATTCCATTGCATTACAGACTATTCCTTCCTGTCCATAACATTCCCTTCAATTCCACATTCCATTCCATAATTTTCGATTCCATTCTCACACATTATTCCCGTTCTTTCACCTAACATTCCATTCCATTCTTTAATATTCACTTCTATTAATCAGCATTCCAATTCATAGCATAACATTCCATTCCATTTCACAGCATCCCATTCCATTCAAATGTTCTATTTCATTCTATTGCATAAGATTCCATTGCAATCCACAAAATTCCATTCCATTCCGTAACATTTCCCCACATTCCATTCCATTCCACAACAATGCATTCCATTCCATAGCATTCCGTTCAATTCCATAACGTTTGATTCCTTTCCTCAACATTCCGTTGCCTTCCTCAGTATTCCATTCCATTCCACAACTTTATATTGCATTCCAAAACTTTCCATTACATTCCATGATATTCGATTCCATTCCAACATATTATTACCTTTCTGTTCTATAACATTCCATTCCATTCATTAAAATTTGGTCCTGTTAATGAACATTTCACTTCATAGCATAACATTCCATTCGATTACACAACATTCCTTTCCAATTCATTCTATTTCATTCTGTTTCATAAGATTCCATTCCAATCCTCAGAATTCAATTCCATTCCTTAAACTTCCATTGCTTTCCCTAACATTCTATTCCCTTCCTCAACATTCAGTTGCATTCCACAGCATTCTATTTCGTTCTGTTGCATAAGTTTCCGTTCCAATCCACAAAATTCCATTCTATTCCTTGACCTTCCAATGCTTTCCCCTATGTTCGATTCCTTTCCACTACTTTCCATTGCATTCCACAGCATTCCATTCCATTCCATAACATTCTATTCCATTACAACACTTTATGCCAATTCTTTTACAAAACATTCAATACCATTCATTAAAATTCAGTTCTATTAATCAACATTCCCCTTCATACCATAACATTCCATTCACTTAAATAACATTCCATTTTATTTCATACGTTCTATTTCGTTCTATTGAAAAGGATTCCATTCCAATCCAGAAAATTCCATTCTCCTCCTTGACCTTCCAACCCTTTCCCCAACGTTCTATTCCTTTCCACTACTCTCAATGGCATTCCACATCATTGCGTTCCATTTCGTAATATTCCATTCAATTCCACAACATTCCCTTCCATTCCAAAGCATTCCATTCCTTTCCATTCCATTCGATTCCATTCCAACACATTATTCCCATTCTTTTACAAAACATTCCAAAACATTCTTCAAAACTCGCTCTATTAAACAACATTCCACCTTATGCCGTAGCATTCAATTCGATTATACAACATTCTAGTTCATTTGAAATATACTATTTCATTCCATGCCATGAGATTCTGTTCCAGTTAAAAAAATTCCATTCCATTCCATTAACTTCCATTCCTTTCGCAACACTCTATTCCTCTCCACAACATTCCATTCCATTCCACACCATGCCATTCCATTCCACAAATTCCATTGCTTTCTTTAAACTTCCAATCCTTTACCCAATATTCTATTACTTTTCACAATATTCCATTGTATTCCACAGCATTCCATTTCAATCCTTTCCCAACACTCTATAACGTTCCACTACTTTCCTTTCATTCCACAGAATTCCATTTCATTTTGTAACATTCCTTTCATTACCACGGAATTCCATTCCATTCCATAACATTCTATTCCATTCCAACACTTTATGCCAATTCCTTTACAAAACATTCAATATCATTCATTAAAATTCAGTTCTATTAATCAACATTCCCCTTCATACCGTAACATTCCATTCAGTTAAATAACATTCCATTTTATTTCATACATTCTATTTCTTTCTATTGAAAAGGATTCCATTCCAATCCAGAAAATTCCATTCTCTTCCTTGACCTTCCAACCCTTTCCCCAACGTTCTATTCCTTTCCACTACTCTCAATGGCATTCCACATCATTGCGTTCCATTTCGTAATATTCCATTCAATTCCACAACATTCCCTTCCATTCCAAAGCATTCCATTCCTTTCCATTCCATTCTATTCCATTCCAACACATTATTCCCATCTGTTGCAAACATTCCATTCCATTCATTAAAATTTTGTCCTATTAATGAACATTCCATTTCATAACATAATGTACCATTCGATTACACAACATTCCTTTCCTACTCATTCTATTTCATTCTGTTGCGTCAGATTCCATTTCAACCAAAAATTCCATTCCATTCCTTAAACTTTTATTCGTTTCCCCAATATCTATTCCATTCCACAATATTTCTTTGTATTCCACAGCATTCCATTCCATCCCATCCCGAACATTCTATTCCTTTCCAGAACATCCAATTGCATTACACAGCATTCTATTAGATTCCATAACATTGCATTCTATTCCAACACATTCCATTCCATTCCATAACTTTCGATTCCATTCAAACACATTATTCCCGTTCTTTCACCTAATATTCCATTCCATTCTTTAATAGTCAGTTCAATTAATCAACATTCCACTTCATACCATAATATTCCATTCCATTTCACAGCATCCCATTCCATTTCAAACATTCTATTTCATTCTACTGCATAAGATTCCGTTCCAACCCACAAAATTCCATTCCATTCTGTCATCTTTCACCAACGTTCCATTCAATTCCACAGCATTGCATTCCATTCAATAACATTCCACTTTATTCCATAACATTCCTTACCTTTCCGCAACATTCCATTGCACGCCACAGATTTCCATTCCATTCCTTCAACCTCTATTCTTTTCCCCAAATTTCCATTACTTTACACAACACTCCATTACATTCCACGGCATTCCATTACTGTATATAACATTCCCTTCAATTCCACTACATTCCATTCCATTCCATAATATTCAATTCCATGCCATCACATTATTCTCATTCTGTTACTCAACATTCAATTCCATTCATAAAAATCCTCTTCTATTAATCAACATTCCACATTATACCATAATATTACACTCGATTACACAACATTCCATTCCATTTCAAACACTCTTTTTCATTCTATTGCATAGGACTCCATTCCAATTTCCAAAATACCATTAAATTCCTTAACCTTCCATTCCATTCAGAAATGTTCGATTCCTTTCCACAACATTCCAGTGCATTCAACAGCATTCCATTCCATTCCATAACTTTCCATGAAATTCCCCAACATTCAATTCCATTCCATAACATTTGTTTCCATTGAAACACATTATTCCCTTTCTGTCACCTCATATTCCATTCCATTCATTAAAATTCGCTTTTATTAATCTACATTCCACTTCATACCATAACATTCCATTTGATTACACAACATTCCATTCCATTTCTATCATTCTATTGTATTCTATTTCATAGGATTCCATTCCAATCCAAATAATTCCATTGCATTCCTTAACATTTCATTTCTTTCAGCAACATTCTGTTTCCTTCCGCAACATTCCATTGCATTCCAAAGTGCTCCATTCCGTTCCATAACATTCGAATGCATTCCAACACATTATTGCCGTTCTGTTGCAAACATTCCATTCCACTCATTAAAATATTGTCCTCTAAACGAACATTTCACTTCCATCATAACTTTCCATTCGATTATGCAATATTCCTTTCCAATTCATTCTATTTCATTCTGTTGCATAAGATTCCATTATAATCCAAAAAATTCCATTCCATTCCTTAAATTTCCATTCCTTTCCCAACATTCCATTCAATTCCACAACAGTCCATTCCATTCCTTTACATACAATTCATTCCCAACACATTATTCTCTTCTGCTACAAAACATTCGATACCATTCATTAAAATTCGTTTCTATTAATTAAAATAGAGCTTCATAGCAAGACTTTCTATTCGATTACAAAATATTCCTTTCCAATTCATTCTATTTCATTCTGCTGCATAAATTTCATTCTAATAAACAAAATTCCATTCCATACTTAACCTCCATTCCTTTCTCCAACATTCTATTCCTTTTAACAACATTCCATTACATTCGACAGCATTCAATTCCATTCCTTTATCCATCATTCTATTACTTTCCACTACTTTCCTTTCCATTTCACATCATTCCGTTCCATTGCATAACATTCCATTCAATTCCACAACACTCAATTACATTCCATAACATTCGATTCCATTCCAAAAATTATTGCCATTCTGTTACCTAACATTCCATTCCATTCATTGAAATTCTTTTCTATTAATCAACATTGCACTTCATAGCATAGCATTCATTCGATTACAGAACATCCCATTCAGTTGCAAACATAGTAATTCCTTCCATTGCTTAAGATTCCAATCCAACCCAAAAAATTCCATTGCATTTCTTAAAATTCCATTCCTTTCCCAACGTTCAAATCCTTTCCACAACATGACACTGCATTCCACAGCATTCCACTGCGTTCCATAACATTCGAATTCCTTCAAAAACATTATTCTCGAACTGTTACATAATATTCCATTCCATTCATTAAAATTCACTTGTATTAACCAACATTCCACTTCATACCACAAAATTCCAATCGAATATACAACATTCCATTGAATTTCAAATGCTGTTTTTCATTCTATTACATAAGATTCCATTCCAATCCACGAAATTCCATTCCACTCCTAAACGTCCCATTGATTTCCCTAGCGTTCTACTTTTTTCCACTACATTCCATTGCATTCCACAATATTCCATTGCATTCCAAATCATTCCAATCCTTTCCATTAGATTCGATTCATTCCAACACATCATTCCCATTCTTTTACAAAACATTCCATACCATTCTACAAAATTCGGTTCTATTAATCAACATTGCACTTCATACCATAACATTCCATTCGATTATACAACATTCCAGTCCATTTAAAACATTCTATTTCATTCCATTCCATAAGATTCCATTCCTATTCACAAAATTCCATTCCATTACTTTAACGTCCATTCCTTTACCAACATTCTATTCCTTTACACTACATAACATTGCATTCCACAGCACCCATTCCATTCCTTCACATTCCATTCAATTCCACAACATTGCACTACATTCCATAACATTCCACTACATTCGAACACATTATTCCCTTTCTGTTACGTAACATTCCATTCCATTCATTTAAATTCGATTCTATTAATCTACATTCAACTTCATCCCATAAAATTCTATTCGAATAAACAGCATTCCATTCCATTTGAAACATTCTACTTCATTATGTTGAATAAGTTTCCATTCCAGTCCACAAAATTCCAATTCCTTTCCTTAAACTTCAATTCCTTTCTCCAACTGTCTATTCCGTTCCACTATATTCCATTCCATTCCTTAACATTCAATTCTATTCCAAGACATTATTACCCTACTATTACATAACATTCCCTTGATTCAGTAAAATTTGTTCTATTAACATTCCTTTTAATATCATAATATTGCATTCGATTACACAGAACACTATTCCATTTCAACCACTCTATTTCGTTCTTTACACAGGATTCCATTCCAATCCACAAAATTCCATTCCATTCCTTAACATCCCATTCCTTTCAGCAACATTCTATTACTTTCCACAACATGTCAGTGCATTCCACAGCATTCCATTCCATTCCTTTCACGAACATTCTATTCCTTTCCCCTACATTCCATTGCATTCTACATCATTCCATTCTATTCCACAACATTCAATTCAGTTCCACCACATACCATTACATCCCATAACATTCCATTCCACTCCAACACATTATTCCAGTTCTGTTACCTAACATTCCATTCCATTCATTAAAATTTTTTCTATTAATCAACATTCCACTTCACAGCATAGCATTCATTAGATTACACAACATCCCATTCAATTGCAAACACTGTATCTCATTCCACTGCATAGGATTCCATTCCAACCAGCAAAATTCTATTCCATTCCTTTAGCTTCCATTCCTTTCCCCAAAGTTCTAATCCTTTCCACAACATGTCACTGCATTCCACAGAACTCAATTCCATTCCTTAACGTTCCATTCAATTACAAAACCTTCAATTCCATTTCATGAAATTGATTCCATTCAAACACATTCCCATTCTGTTACCTAACACTCCATTACATTCTTTGAAATTCGGTTCTATTAATGTGCATCCCGCTTCATACTATAACATTCCATTTGATTACACAACATCCCTTTCAATTGCAAGCATTGAATCTCATTCCATTGCATAAGATTATCTTCCAATCCAGAAAATTCCTTTCCATTACTTCAACGTCCATTCCTTTCCCCAGCTTTCTATTGCTTTCCGCAACATTCTATTGCATTCCACAGCATTTCATTCCTGTCCACAATATTCCATTCAATTCCACAGAATTCCACTTCATACCATGACACTCCAATCTAATATACAGCATTCTATTCTATTTCAAATACTGTTTCATTCTATTGCATCAGATTCCATTCCAATCCACGAAATTCCATTACATTACTTAACCTTACATTGCTTTCCCTCACATTTTATTACTATCCAGAAAATTCCATTGCATTCCACAGCATTCCGTTCCATTCTGTTACATTCCACTCAATTCCAAAACCTTCCATTCCATTCGAAAACAATCCATTCCTTTCCATTCCAATTGATTCCATTCCAACACATAATTCCAATTCCTTCACAAAACATTCCATACCATTCTTCAAAATTCAGTTCTATTAATCAACATTGCACTTTATACCGTAACATTAAATTCGATTATACAACATTCCATTCCATTTCAATCATTCTATTTTATTCTATTGCATAAGATTCCATTCCAATCCAAGTAATTCCATTGCATTCCTTAACAATTCATTCCTTTTGGCAACATTCTGTTCCTTTCCGCAACATTCCATTGCATTCCAAGCATTCCATCCCATTCCATAATGTTCGATTTCATTCCAACACATTATTGCCGTTCTGTGGCAAACATTCCATTCCATTCATTAAAATTTTTGTCCTCTTAATGAAGATTCCACTTCATAGCATAACATTCCATTCGATTACACAACATTCTTTTCCAATTCATTCTATTTCATTGTGATGCATAAGATTCCATTCCAATCCAAAAAATTCCATTCCATTCCTTAAACTTCCATTCCTTTCCCAACATCCCATTCAATTCCACAACATTCCATTCCATTTCATTACATGCAATTCATTCCCAACACATTATTCTCGTTCTGCTACAAAACATTCGATACCGTTCATTAAAATTCGGTTCTATTAATCAAAATTCCCCTTCATACCATAACATTCTATTCGATTACACAACATTCCATTCCAATTCATTCTATTTCATTCTGTTGCATAAGATTCCATTCTAATCCACAAAATTCCATTCTATACTTAACCTCCATTCCTTTCTCCAACATTCTATTCCTTTCCACAACATCCCATTGATTTACTCCGCATTCCCTTCCATTCCATGACATTCCATTCAGTTCCACAACATTCCATTACATTCCATAATATTTGATACCATTCATCATATTATTCCCGTTCTGTTACATAACATTCCATTCCATTCATTAAAATTCTGTCCTATTAATCAACATTCACCTTCATACCATAACATTTCATTCGATTACATAACATTCCATATCATTTGAAACATTCTATTTCATTCTATTGCATAAGATTGCATTCCAATCCATAAAATACCATTCCATTCCTTAACCGTCCATTCCTTTCCCCAATATTGTATTCCTTTCCACAACATTCCTTTGCATTCCACAGCATTCTATTCTATTCCATAACATTGCATTCTATTCCAACACATTCCATTCCATAACTTTTGATAGCATTCAAACACATTATTCACGTTCTTTCACCTAACATTCCATTCCATTCTTAAATATTCAGTTCTATAAATCAACATTCCAATTCATACCATAATATTCCATTCCATGTCACAGCATCCGTTTCCATTTCCAACATTCAATTTCATTCTACTGCATAAGATTCCATTCCAATCCACAAAATTCCATTCCATTCCATAACATTTCCCCAACATTCCATTCAAATCCTCAGCATTGCATTCCATTCGATAACTTTCCACTTAATTCCATAGCATTCTATTCCTTTCCGTAATATTCCATTCCATTCCATAACTTTCCATTGCATTCCAAAACATTCCATTTCATTCCATTACATTCGATCCCATTAAAACACATTATTCCATAACATTCTATTCCTTTCTGCAACATTCCATTGTTTTCCAAAGCATTCCATTTCATTCTATAACTTTCCATTGCATTACATTCCTTTCCATTCTCATTGGATTCCATTCCAACACATTATTCCCATTCTTTAACAATACACTCCATACCATTCTTCAAAATTCGGTTCTATTAATCAACATTGCACTTCATACCATAACATTCCATTCGATTATACAACATTCCAGTCCATTTCAAACTTTCTATTTCATTCCATTCCACAAAGTTACATTCCATTCCTTTAACTTCCATTTCTTTCCCAACACTCTACTTCTTTCCACAACATTCTATTACGTTCCACAGCATTCCATTCAACAATATTGTATTGAAATCCATAACATTTGAATCCATTCGAACACATTATTCCGATTATTACATTCAATTCCATTCCTTAACGTTCCATTCAATTCCAACACCTTCAATTCCATTGCATAAAATTGATTCCATTAAAACACATTATTCCCATTCTCTTACCTAACACTCCATTCCATGCTTCAAAATTCGGCTCCATTAGACCACATTCCCCTTCATACCATAACATTCAATTCCATTACACAACATTCCATTTTACTTAAAACATTCTATTTCACTCTATTGAATAAAATTCCGTTCCAGTCCACAAGATTCCATTTCATTTCTTAATGTTCCATTCCTGTCCTCAACATTCTATTCTTTTCCACAACATTCCAATGCATTCCACCGAACTCCCTTGCATTACACAACATTAGATTCCATTCCATAACATTCAGTTCATTTCCAACACATTATTTCCACTCTGTTACATGACATTCCATTCCATTCATTAACATTCGGTTCTACTACAATACATTCCACTTCATACCATAACATTGCATTCGATTATACAACATTCCAGTCCATTTCAAACTTTCTATTATATCCGTTTCCTTAAGATTCCATTCCTATCCACAAAATTCCATTACATTCCTTTAACTTCCATTCCTCTAACAACACTCTATTCCTTTCCTCAACATTCCATTCCATTCCACAGCATTCGATTCCATTCCAAAACCCAGCATTCATTCCATAACAATCGACTCCATTCAAACACGTTATTCTGATTATTACCTAACATTCTATTAAATTCTTCACAATTCGGGTCTATTAATTAACATTCCACTTCATACAATAACATTCCATTTTATTACACAATATTCCATTCCATTTAAAACATCCTATTTCATTCTGTTGCATAACATTCCATATCAATCCACAAAATTCTATTCCATTCCTTCACACTCCATTCCATTCCCCAACTTTATATTACATTCCACAACACTCCGTTGCATTCCAAAGCATTCCATTCCTATCCATATTATTCAATTCAATTCCACTACATTCCATTCCATTCCATACCTCTCAATTCCATGCCTACACATTATTCTCGTTCTGTTACTCAATATTCCATTCCATTCATTATAATTTTCTTCCACTAATCAACATTCCACTTTATACCATAATATTAGATTTGATTCCACAACATTTAATTCCACTTCAAACACTCTTTTTATTCTATTGCATAGGATTCCATGCCAATCCACAAAATTCCATTCCATTCCTTAACTTTCCATTCCCTTCAGAAATGTTCTATTCTTTTCCAAAACGTTCCATTGCATTCAACAGCCTTCCATTCCATTCCTTAACTATCCATGCAATTCCACAACATTCAGTTCCATTACATTCCATTTGTTTCCATTGAAACACATTATTCCCTTTCTGTAACCTAATATTCCACTCCATTCTTTAATATTTGGTTCTATCAATCTGCACTCCACTTCATACCATAACATTCCATTTGATTACACAACATTCCATTCCATTTCAATCATTCTATTTTATTCCATTGCATAAGATTCCGTTCCCATCCAAAGAATTCCATTGCATTCCTTAATATTTCATTCCTTTCAGCAACATTCTGTTCCTTTCCGCAACATTCCAATGAATTCCCAAGCATTCCATTCAATTACATAACATTCGATTTCGTTCCAACACATTATTACCCTTCTGTTGCAAACATTCCATTCCATACATTAAAATTTTGTCCTCTTACTGAACATTCCACTTCATAGCCTAACATTCTATTCGGTTACACAACATTCCTTTCCAATTCATTCTATTTCATTCTGTTGAATAAGATTCCATTCCAATCCAAAAAATTCCATTCCTTTCCTTAAACTTCCATTCCTTTCCCCACATTCCATTAAATTCCACAACAGTCCATTTTATTCCATTACATAAAATTCATTCACAATACATTATTCTCATCTGCCACAAAACATTCGATACCATTCATTAAAATTCGGTTCTATTAATCAAAATTCCCCTTCATAGCATAACTTTCCATTCGATTACATAACATTGATATCCAATTCCTTCTATTTCATTCTGTTGCATAAGATTCCGTTCTAATTAACAAAATTCCGTTCCATACTTAACCTCCATTTCTTTCTCCAACATTCTATTCCTTTTAACAACATTCCATTGCATTCGACAGCATTCAATTCCATTCCTTTCCCCAACATTCTATTACTTTCCACTACTTACCATTGCATTTCACATCATTCCATTCCATGGCATAACATTCCGTTCAATTCAAGAACACTCCATTGCATTCAATAACATTAGATTCCATTCCAACAAAATATTGCCGTTCTGTTACCTAACATTCCATTCCATTCATTGAAATTCTTTCTATTAATCAACATTCCACTTCATAGCATAGCATTCATTCGATTACACAAGATGACATTCATTTGCATTGTATCTCTTTCCAATGCATAAGATTCCAATCCAACCCACAACATTCCATTACATTCCTTAAATTCCATTCCTTTCCCCAATGTTCTATTCCTTTCTTCAACATGACACTGCATTCCACAGCATTCCACTTCATTCCATAACATTCGATTTCCTTCAAAAACATTATTCTCGATCTGTTACATAATAGCCCTTCCCATTCATTAAAATTCACTTCTATTAAGCAACATTCTACTTCATACCACAAAATTCCAATCGAATATACAACACTCTATTGAATTTCAAATGCTGTATTTCATTCTATTGCATAAGATTCCATTCCAATCCACGAAATTCCATTCCACTACTAAACGTCCCATTGCTTTTCCTAACGTTCTACTTTTTTCCACTACATTCCATTGAATTCCACACTATTCCATTGCTTTCCAAATCATTCCATTCCTTTCAATTCTATTCGATTCCATTCCAACATATCATTCCCATTCTTTAACAAAACATTCCATACCATTCTTCAAAATTCGGTTCTATTAATCATCATGAACTTCATTCCATAACATTCCATTCCATTATACAACATTCCAATCCATTTCAAACATTCTATTTCATTACATTCCGTAAGATTCCATTCCATTGCACAAAATTCCATTCCATTCCTTTGACTTCCATTCCTTTCCTAACACTCTCTTTCCTCTGCAACATTCCATTACATTCCACAGCATTCCATTCCAAAATATAGCATTCCATTCCATAACATTTGGCTCCATTCGAAAACGTCATTCCCATTATTACCTAACAGTCCATTCCATTCTCCAAAATTCGGTTCTATTAATCAACATTCCACTTCATACCATAACATTCAATTCCATTACCCAACATTCCATTCCACTTAAAACATTCTAATTCATTCTATTGCATAACATTCCGTTCCAGTCCACAAGATTCCATTTCATTCCTTAATGTTCTTTTCCTTTCCTCAACATTCTATTCTTTTAGACAACATTCCATTGCATTCCATTGAATTCCCTTCCATTCCACAACATTCGACTCCATTCGATAACATTCAGTTTTTCCCAACACATTATTCCCATTCTGTAACATAATAGTCCATTGCATTCATTAAAATTCGGTTCTACTACACTACATTCCACTTCTTGCCATAAAATTCCTTTCGATTATACAACATCCCAGTCAATTTCAAACATTCTATTTTATCAGCTTCCGTAAGATTCCATTCCAATCCACAAAATTCCATTCCATCCCTTTATCTTCCATTCCTGCCCCAACACTCTATTCTTATCCTCAACATTCTATTCCATTCCACAACATTCTATTCCTTTTATAACATACTATTTCATTCTATTGCATAGCATTCCATTCCAATCCACAAATTATATTCCATTCCTTCAACCTCTATTCTTTTATCCAAATTTCTATTACATTCCACAACACTCCATTGCATTCCACAGCATTCCATTCTTGTATATAACATTCCATTCAATTCAACTACATTCCATTCCATTCCACTACATTCCATTCCATTGAATAACATTCAATTCCATGCCAACACATTATTCTCATTCTGTTATTCAACATTCCATTCCATTCATTAAAATTCTCTTCTATTAATCAACATTCCATGTCATACCATAATATTACACTCGATTACACAACATTCCATTCCATTTCAAACACCTTTTCATTCTATTGCATAGGACTCCATTCCAATTTACAAAATTTCATTAAATTCCTTAAACTTCCATTCCGTTCAGAAATGTTCCATTCCTTTCCACAACATTCCATTGCATTCAACAGCATTTCATTCCATTCCTTAACTTCCCATGCAATTTCCCAACATTCAATTCCATCCATAACATTTGTTCCATTGAAACGCATTATTCCCTTTCTGTAACCTTATATTCCATTCCATTCATTAAAATTCGGTTCTATTAATCTACATTCCACTTAATAACACAACATTCCATTTCATTATACAACATTCCATTCGATTTGAATCATTCTCTTTTATTCTATTGCATAAGATTCCATTCCAATCCAAATATTTCCATTGCATTCTTTAACATTTCATTCCTTTCAGCAACATTCTATTCCCTTCCACAACATTCTGTTGCATTACAAAGTGCTCCATTCCATTCCATAACATTCTATTTCATTCCAACACATTATTGCCATTCTGTTGCAAACATTCCTTTCCACTCATTAAAATTTTGTCCTTTTAATGAACATTCCACTTCACAGCATAACATTCCACTCGATTACGCAACATTCCTTTCCAATTCAATCTATTTCATTCTGTTGCATAAGATTCCATTCCAATTCAAAAAATTCCATTCCATTCCTTAAACTTCCATTCCTTTCCCAAAATTCCATTCAATTCGACAACATTCCATTCTATTCCATTACATACAATTCATTCCCAACACATTATTCTCGTTCTGCTACAAACAGTCGACACCATTCATTAAAATTCGGTTCTATTAATCAAAATTGAGCTTCATAGCATCACTTTCCATTCGATTACACAGTATCCTTTTCCAATTCATTCTATTTCATTCTGTTTCAAAGGATTCCTTTCTAACTTACAAAATTCCATTCCATACTTAACCTCCATTCTTTTCTCCAACATTCTATTCCTTTTAACAACATTGCATTACATTCGACAGCATTCAATTCCATTCCTTTCACCAATATTCGATTACTTCCACTACATTCCATTGCATTTCACATCATTCCATTCCATTGCATAATATTCTATTCAATTCCACGACACTCCATTACATTCCATAACATTCGATTCCATTCCAACAAATTATTGCCATTCTGTTACCTAACATTCCATTCCATTCATTGAAATTCTTTTCTATTAATCAACATTCCACTTCATAGCATAGCACTCATTCGATTACACAACATCCCATTCAATTGCAAACATTGTATCTCCTTCCATTGCATATGATTCCAATCCAACCCACAAAATTCCATTGCATTCCTTAAAATTCCATTCCTTTCCCCAACGTTCTATTCCTTTCCACAACATGAAACTGCATTCCACAGCATTCCACTCCATTCTATAACATTCGATTTCCTTAAAAAATGTTATTCTCTATCTGATACATAATATTCCATTCCATTCATTAAAATTCACTTTTATTAAACAACATTCTACTTCATACCACAAAATTCCAATCGAATATGCAACCTTCTATTGAATTTCAAATGCTGTATTTCATTCTATTACAAAATATTCCATTCCAATCCACGAAATTGCATTCCACTCCTAAACGTCCCATTGCTTTCCCTAATGTTCTTCATTTTTCCACTATATTCCATTGCATTCCACAATATTGCATTGAATTCCAAATCAATCCATTCCTTTCAATTCCATTCCAACATATCTTTCCCATTCTTTCACAAAACATTCCATACCATTCTTCAAAATAAGATTCTATTTATCAACATTGCACTTCATATCATAACATTCCATCCGATTATACAACATTCCAGTCCATTTCAATCGTTCTACTTCATTCCATTCCATAAGATTCCAATCCAATCCACAAAATTCCATTCCATTCTTTTGACTTCCATTCCTTTCCCAACACTCTCTTTCTTTCCACAACATTCCATTACATTCCACAGCATTCCATTCCACAATATCGCATTCCATTCCATAACATTTGACTTCATTCGAACACATTATTCGATTATTACCTAACAGTCCATTCCATTCTTCAAATTCGGTTCTATTAATCAACATTCCACTTCATACGATAACATTCAATTCCCTCACACAACATTCCATTCCGCTTAAAAATTCTATTTCCTTCTTTGCATAAAATTCCGTTCAAGTCCACAAGATTCCATTTCATTCCTTAACGTTCCATTCCTTTCCTCAACCTTCTGTTCTTTTCCACAACATTCCATTGCATTCCATTGAAATAACTTCAATTCCATAATATTCATTCCTTCCCAACACATTATTCCCATTCTGTTTCATAACATTTCATTCCATTCACTAAAATTCGCTTCTACTTCATTACATTCCACTACACGCCATAACATTCCATTTGATTATACAACATTCCAGTCCATTTCGAACATTCTATTTCATCCCATTCCGTAAGATTCCATTCCAATCCACAAAATTCCATTCCATTATTTTAACTTCCATTCCTGTCCCAACCTTTTGTTATCCTCAACTTTCTATTCCATTCCACATCATTCCATTCCATTCCACAACAAAGCATTCAATTCCATAACATTTGACTCCATTCGAACATGTTATTATGATTATTACCTTATATTCCATACCATTCTTCACAATTCAGGTCTACTAATTAACATTACACTTCATACCATAACTTTCCATTCCTTTTCACAAAATTCCATTCCATTTAAAACATACTGTTTCATTCTGTTGCCTAACATTCCATTCCAATTAACAAAATTCCATTCCATTTTTCACCCTCTATTCTTTTCCCCAACTTTCTATTATTTTCCACAACACTCCATTGCATTCCGTAGCATTCCATTCCTGTCCATAACATTCCATTCAATTCCACTACATTCCCTTCCATTCCATAACATTCAATTCCATGCCAACACATTATTTTTGTTCTGTTTCACAACATTCCATTCCATTTAAATCATTCTTTTTTATTCTTTGACATAAGATTCCATTTCAATCCAAATAATTCCTTTGCATTCCTTAACATTTCATTCCTTTCAGCAACATTCTGTTCCTTTCTGCAACATTCCATTGCATTCCAAAACATTCTATTCAATTCCATAACATTCGATTTCATTCCAACGCATTATTACCGTACTGTTGCAAACATTTGATTCCATTCATTAAAACTTTGTCCTCTTAATGAACATTCCACTTCATAGCCTAACATTCCATTCGGGTACACGACATTCTTTCCTATTCATTCTATTTCATTCTGTTGCATAAGATTCCGTTCTAATTAACGAAATTCCACTCCATACTTAACCTCCATTAATTTCTCCAACATTCTATTCCCTTAAGAACATTCCATTGCATTCGGCAGCTTTCAATTCCATTCCTTTCCCGAACATTCTATTACTTTCCACTACTTTCCATTGCATTTCACATCATTCCATTCCATTGCATAACATTCGGTTCAATTCCACAACATTCCAAAACATTCCATAACATTCGATTCCATTCCAACAAATTATTGCCATTCTGTTACCTGGCATTCCATTCCACTCATCGAAATTCTTTTCTATTAATCAACATTCCACTTCATAGCATAGCATTCATTCGATTACACAACATCCCTTTCAATTGCATACATTGTATCTCCTTCCATTGCATAAGATTCCAATCAAACCCACAAAATTCCATTGCATTCCTTAAAATTCCTTTCCTTTCAGCAACGTTCTATTCCATTCCAAAACATGGCACCTCATTCCACAGCATTCCATTCCGTTCCATAACATTTTATTCCCTTCAAAACATTATTCTCGATCTGTTACATAATATTCCATTCCATTCATTAAAATTCACTTCTATTAAGCAACATTCTCCTTCATACCACAAAATTCCAATCGAATATACAACATTCCATTGAATTTCAAATCCTGTATTTCATTATATTACGTAAGATTCCATTCCAATCCACTAAATTCCATTCCACTCGAAATAATTCCATTGCACTCCTTAACATTTCATTCCTTTCAGCAACATTCTGTTCCTTTCCACAACACTCCATTGAATTCCCTTCCATTCCGTAACATTCAGTTATTCCGAACACATTATTCCCATTATGTTACATAACATTTCATTCCCTTCATTAAAATTCGGTTCTACTACACGACATTCCACTTCATGCCATAACATTCCATTCGATTATACAACATTCCAGTCCATTTTAAAAATTCTATTTCATCCCCTTCCATAAGATTCCATTCCAATACACAAAATTCCATTCCAATATTTTAACTTCCATTTCTGTCCTACACTCTATTCTTATCCTCAACATTCTATTCCATTCCACATCTTTCCATTACATTCCACAACAAAGCATTACATTCCATAACATTCGACCCCATTCGAACACGTTATTCTGATTATTACCTTATATTCCATTCCATTCTTCACAATTCGGTTCCATTAATTAACATTGAACTTCATACCATATCATTACATTCCATTACACAACATTCCATTCCATTGAAAACATACTATTTCATTCTGTTGTACAACATTCCATTCCAATGCTCAAAATTAGATTCCATTCCTTCACCCTCAATTCTTTTACCCAAATTTCTATTACTTTCCACAACACTCCATTGCATTCCACAGCATTCGATTCCTGTCCATAACATTCCATTCAATTCCACTACATTCCATTCCATTCAATAACATTCAATTCCGTGCCAACACATTTTTCTCATTCTGTTACTCAACATTCCATTCATTCTTTAAAATTCTGTTCTATTAATCAGCATTCCACTTTATACCATAATATTACATTCGATTACACAACATTCCATTCCGTATCAAACACTCTTTTTAATTCTATTGCATAGGATTCCATGCCAATCCACAAAATTCCATTCCATTCCATTCCTTAACCTTCCATTCCGTTCAGAAATGTTCAATTCCTTTTCACAAGATTCCATTGCATTCAACACTATTCCATTCCATTCCTTTACTTTCCATGCAATTCCCAAACATTCAATTCCATCCCATAACATTCGCTTCCTTTGAAACACATTACTCCCTTTCTGTATCCTCATATTCCGTTCCATTCATGAAATTTCGGTTCTATTAATCTACACTCCACTTCATACCATAACATTCCTCTTGATTACACAACATTCCATTCCATTTGAATCATTCTATTTTATTCCGTTGGATAAGATTCCATTCCAATACAAAGAATTCCATTGCATTCCTTAACATTTCATTCCTTTCAGCAACATTCTATTCCTTTCCACAACATTCCATTGCGTTCCAAAGCGTTCCATTCCATTCCATACCATAAGATTTCATTCCAACACATTACTGCCCTTCTGTTGCAAACATTCCATTCCACTCATTAAAATTTTGTCCTCTTAATGAACATTCGACTTCACAGCTTAACATTCCATTCGATTACGCAATATTCATTTGCAATTCATTCTATTTCATTCTGTTGCATAAGATTCCATTCCAATCCAAAAAATTCCATTCCATTCCTTAAAGTTCCATTCCTTTCCCAACATTCCGCTCAATTCCACAACATTCCATTCCGTTTCATTACATACAATTCATTGCCAAAACATTATTCTCGTTCTGCTACAAATTATTCGATACCATTCATTAAAATTCGGTTCTATTAATCAAAATTCCACTTCATACCATAACATTCCATTCTTTTACACGACATTTCTTTCCTATTCATTCTATTTCATTCTGTTGCATAATATTCTGTTCTAATTAACAAAATTCCATTGCATACTTAACCTCCATTCCTTTCTCCAACATTCTATTCCTTTTAGCAAATTCCATTGCATTCGACAGCATTCAATTCCATTCCTTTCCCCAAAATTCTATTACTTTCCACTACTTTCCATTGCATTTCACATCATTCCATTCCATTGCATAACATTCGGTTCAATTCCCCAACATTCCAAAACATTCCATAACATTCGATTCCATTCCAACAAATTATTGCCATTCTGTTACCTAACATGCCATTCCACTCATCGATATTATTTTCTATTAATCAACATTCCACTTCATAACATAGCATTCATTCGATTACAAAACATCCCATTCAATTGCAAACATTGTATCTCCTTCCATTGCATAAGATTCCAATGGAATCCACAAAATTCCATTGCATTCCTTAAAATTCCATTCCTTTCCCCAACGTTCTATTCCTTTCCACAACATGACACTGCATTCCACAGCACTCCATTCTGTTCCATAACATTCGATTCCTTTCAAAAACGTTATTCCCGATCTGTTACATAATATACCATTTTATTTATTAAAATTAACTTCTATTAAGCAACATTCTACTTCATACCACAAAATTGCAGTCGAATATACAACATTCTATTGAGTTTCAAATGCTGTATTTCATTCCATTGCATAAGATTCCATTCCAATCCACGAAATTCCATTCCACTCCTAAAGGTCCCACTGCTTTCCCTACCGTTCTACTTTTTTCCACTAGATTCCATTGCATTCACAATATTCCATTCCATTCCAAATCATTCCATTCCTTTGCATTCCATTCGATTCCATTCCAACACATTGCCATTCTTTTACAAAACATTCCGTATCATTCTTTAAAATTCAGTTCTATTAATCAACATTTTACTTCATACCAGAACATTGCTTTCGATTATACAACTTTCCAGTCCATTACAAACAATTCATTCCCAGCACATTATTCTCCTTCTGCTACAAAACATTCGGTACCATTCATTATAATTCGGTTCTATTA
>JAVSCE010007579.1:0-31416 GCA_032199065.1 Smutsia gigantea
CTTTGGATTTGAGGTGAGTTTCTTGTAGGCAGCATATAGATGGGTCTTGCTGTTTTATCCATTCTGTTACTCTGTGTCTTTTGATTGGTGCATTCAGTCCATTTACATTTAGGGTGATTATTGATAGGTATGTACTTATTGCCATTGCTGGCTTTAGATTCGTGGTTACCAAGGGTTCAAGGGTTGCTTCTTAACTATCTAACAATCTAACTTAACTTTCTTGTTAAGTTATTGTAAACACAGTCTGATGTTTCTTTCGTTCTCTCCCTTCTTATTCCTCCTCCTCCATTCTTTCTATAATAGGTGTTTTATTCTTTGCCTTTAGTTGGTATTTGGATGGTCTGCTTTCTTTGCTATGATTTTTTTTTTCCTCTGGTGACATCTTTTTAGCCTTAGGTGTGCTTCCATCTAGAGCAGTCCATTTAAGATATTCTGTAGTGGTGGTTTATGAAACGCAAATTCTCTTAACTTTCGTTTATCTGGAAATTGTTTAATCCCTCCATCATATTTAAATGATAATGGTGCTGGATACAATATTCTTGGTTCGAGGCCCTTCTGTTTCATAACGTTAAATATGTCATGCCATTCTCTTCTGGCCTGTAAGGTTTCTGTTGAGAAGTCTGATGATAGTCTGATGGGTTTCCTTTGTAGGTGATCTTTTTTCTCTCTCTAGCTGCCTTTAATACCCTGTCTTTATCTTTGATCTTTGCCATCTTAATTATTATGTGTCTTGGTGTTTGTCTTCCTTGGGTCCCTTGTGTTGGGAGATCTATGAGCTTCGGTGGACTGCGAGACTACTTCCTTCCCCAGTGAGGGAACCTTTTCAGCAATTATTTCTTCAAAGACACTTTCTATCCCTTTTTCTCTCTCTTCTTCCTCTGGTACTCCTATAATGCGAATATTGTTCCGTTTTGATTGGTCACACAGTTCTCTTAATATTCTTTCATTCCTAGAAATCCTTTTATCTCTCTCTGCCTCAGCTGCTCTGTACTGCTGTTCTCTGTTTTCTATTCCATTAACAGTCTCTCGCATCTCATCCATTCTGCTGTTAAGCCCGTCAATCGCTTGTCTGATTTCTGTGTTGTCTTTCTTCAGTTCCCTCACTTCCTCCCTCAGCTCTTGCACATTTCTCTGTAGGTCCATCAGCATGGTTATGACTTTTATTCTAAATTCTTTTTCAGGCAACAATCGAAATTTCAAATTAAAAACAGTAACATTTGTATTAGGTCCAAAAATGAAACATTAAGATTCAAATATGACAAAGTTTGTACAAAATCATGAGGAAAACTGTAAAACTCTGATAAAAAAATCAAAGACTATAACAGAGAGAAATTCTATACTCATGGATGGGAAGATTCAATATCATTAAGATGTCAGTTATTCCAAATAGATGTACAGAGTCAGTGAAATCCCGAAGTCCCAGAAAGTTATTTTGTGGATATCTATAAAGTTTAAATGGAAAGGCAGAAGATACAAGATAGCCATCACTAAGTCTGAGGACTGACATTACTCAAAGAGTTAGTATAAAGCTACGGTAATCCAGTTGGTATGGTATTGGCAAAAGAATAGACATGTCAATTTAACAGGATAGAAATCTCAGAAATAGACCTATGCAAACAGAGTCCAGTTATCTTTGATAAAGGAACATAGGCACTTCAAAGGAAAAAAAATAGCTTTTCAACAAATGGTGCCGGAACACTTGAACATTGCATGCAAAAAAAAAAAAATCTAACCACAGACCTTACACATTTCACACACACTAGGATGGCTATAATTAAAAAGATGATAAAAGTGTTGTTCAGGCTATAGAGAAATTGGAGAAATTGCTGGTGGAGATACAAAATTGGTGGAGCTGCTTTGGAAAGCAGTGGCAGTTCTTCAAGATGTTACCATATGACCCAGCAATTTTATTCCTAGTTATATACCCAAGAGAATTGTAAGCATATGTCCACCTAAAAACTTGTACACAAGTGTTCATAGTATTATGGAGTATTAACCAAAATGGAAACAATCAAAATGTCCGTGAACTATTGAATGGACAAACAAAATGTGATATGTCCTGCAAAGGAATATTATTTAGCAACAAAAAGGAATGAAGGACTGATATATGCCATGACTTGTTTAAACTGTGAAAACATTATGCTAAATGAAATCATTTAGTCACAAAAGACCATATATTATATGATTTTGCTTGTCCAGAGTAGGCCAATACAGAGTCAGAAAGTATGTTGATGTGTTCCAGGAGGTAGGGTGGGGGCAATGTGGAGGGTCTGCTAATGGGCATGATGTTACCTTTCGGGGTAGGTAATTAAGGTGTTCTAAAGTTAGATTGTGCAAAATTCTATAAATGTGAAAATGTTTGACTTTTATACCTTAAGAGGGTGACTTTTATGGTATAGCAAATTGTATCTCAGTAAAGCTACTAAAAGAAAAAAAAATGCTCCCTAATCTCCTAGCCTTTTAGGTAAACCTTGTGGAATCAGCAAAATCAGCAAATGCCAGCAGGGAAGAAACAGGCTCAAAAGCATGGCTTGTTCCTGGGCCCCTATTTTCCTGTGATACTGTTGGATCTAAGGCCTTCACCTAGTGTTTGTATATTTTTCTCCTGCTTCTCAAATTGTCCTCAATCGCAGGGTTTCTTAGAGTTTGTAGCCCACCACCTGAAGCTCACAGGCAAGCTTAAGTACATCTATGGCTGTATTAAATATCTGTATTTAGATTTATATCTCTAGCCCAGTAGTTCTCAAGTTTTTTGGTATAAGGAACCCTTTACATTCTTAAATATCAAGTTTTTGTTTATATGGTTTTATATATATATCTATCAACAGCCATTTAGAAGTTAAAACAAAATTTTTATTTTTTAAAATTTATTTTAAAATGAGACAACAAGAAGTAAGTATTGGTGAGGATGGTGGAGAAAAGGGAACCACTGTGCACTGTTGGTGGGAATGTAAATTGGTGCTGCCGCTATGGCGACAGTCTGGAGGTTCTTCAAAACCTTAAAAAGAGAAATACCGTATGACCTAGTAATTTCATTTCTGGGTATTTATCCAAAGAAAATGAAGACACTAACATGAAAAGATATATGCATCCCTATGTTCATTGCAGGCATATTTTACAATAGCCAAGACATGAAAACAACCTAAGTGTCCATGACAGATGAATGGATCAAGGAAATGTATACATATGTGTACTATGGTATATTATTCACCCATAAAAAAGAAATCTTGTCATTTGCAGCAGCATGGATGGACCTTGAGAGCATTATGCTAAACGATGTAAGTCAAAGAAAGACAAATACCATATGATCTCACTTACATGTGTAATCTAAAAAAACAAAACCCCAAGATCCTAGAGAGAACAGATTGGTGGTTGCCAGAGGCAGGGGAGTCGGGTCGTGAGCAAATGGGTGAAGGGGGTCAAAGGTACAAACTTAAAATTATAAAATAAGTCATGGGGATGTAATGTACAGCATGGTGACTGTAGTTAATGATACTGTATTACATACTTGAAAGTTGCTAAGAAAGTAGATCTTAAAAGTTCTCATCACAAGAAATTTTTAACGTGATGGATGTTAACTCAGCTTATTGTTGATCATTTTGTAATGTACAAATATCAAATGATTGTGTTGTATACCTGAAACTAATATGTCAGTTATATCTCAGTAAGAAATAAGAAAAGCAACAATAAACTCAGTCCATGTTAATAACATAACATTTTAAATTAAAAATACTTCCAAAATGTTTAGTGAAAAGAGTGCCATTGTTTTACACTTTTGCAAACACCTTTAATGTTTTGGTTAGCAAAAGGCAAGTAAATGTTCTACATTTAGTCTATTGTAATGTCTCACATCATTTATTCTCATGAAAATGTTACCATATATTTGAAGAGAATTAGAATGAAAATGATAGGTTATGTGGTAGTATCATAGTGAAAATAGTGTTGACCTGTGGACTTCCAGAAATGTCTCAGGGACTCCTGGGTAGGGAAGAATGAAATCCCAGAGCACATACTGGAAACTACCGCTCTAGCCCATACCATTCATCTGAGCTCCTAGACCATATCTCCAACTGCCTACTTGACCTCTCTGCTTGAGTGTCTCATGGACCACTGAAACCTAGTATGTGAATTTGAGTCCCAGCGTTTCTTTCCATTTAAGTGTGAAAATCAAAACCAAGCTACATTCTTGACACTTGCCTCATCTTTATCTGTCATGTGTGGTAATCACTAGATGTTGAGTTGTTCATCTGTTGTTTCGCCTAAACTTTAGGGAGATTAAACTCAGCCTTGGTTAATTCAGGCCCTGTTGCTGGTGATGTGGCTTTGCCTGTGGCTGCTACTACATTCCCACCAACAATGTACAAGGGTCCCAATTTCTCCACATCCTTGCCAACACTTGTTTTCTGTTTTTGTTTTTATATAGCCTTCCTAATGGGTATGAGGTGGTATTTCATTGTAGTTTTGATATGCATTTCTCTAATGATTCTCCTTTCAATTCTGTCAGTTTTTACTTCATATATTTTGATGTTGTCATTAGCTGTGTAAATGCTTATAATTGTTATATCTTCTTGCAGTCTTGAACCTTTTGTTAACATATAATGTCCTTCTTTGTCTCTTTTAACTGTCTATTTAAAATCTATTTTGTCTGATAATAGTATAGCCACCCCTGCTCTCTTTTCATTACTATTTGCATGGAGTATATTTTCCATTCTTTCACTTTCAGTCTGTGTCTTTGGATCTAAAATGAGTCTTTTGTAGACAGCATATAGTTAGATCAAGTGTTTTTATCTATTCTCCCAGTCTCTGTCTTTTGATTGGAGAGTTTAATCCATTTACATTTAAAGTAAATTACTGATAAGGAGGGACTTCTGTCATTTTGCTATTTGTTTTCTGCATACCTTAAAGCTTTTTTTGTCCTTCACTTACTGCATTACTGTCTTCTTTTGTCTTTTATATTGTCATGAAATGGTTAAATTCCATTCTCATTTCATTTAGTGTATGTTCAATAGCTGTTTTACCAGTGGTACCATGAGGATAACTTTTAACATCCTGAAGTCGTAACACTCTAATTTCAGTATATATAGCAGCTTAACTTCAATATATAAAAATTACTCTCAGTCCCTACCCCTTTTGGTTGGTATGTCACAAAATTACATCCTTATACATTATCTGCCTAAAAACATGAACTAAGAATTCTTTTAAATGCATGTCTCTTAAATTATGTAAAAAACAAGATTTTGGAATTACAAACCAAAGTTACAATAATAGTAGATTTTAACTAGTAATTTTTTTCTTTAAGAGTACTAGTCTCTTAAATCATGTATAGAAAAAAAGGGTAGTTACAACCGTTGTTCCAGTAATACTAGCTTTTGTAATTGCCCGTGATTTATAAATCTCAGTTTATTCTTTTATTGAGATCTTTGTTTCTCCACATGGCTTCACATTACTGTCTAGTGTCCTTTCATTTCATCCTGTAGTACTCCCTTGAGCATTTCTTGCGGGGCATATCTATTGATAAACTCCCTCAGCTTTTTTTCTTCTTTATCTGGGGATGTCTTAATTTCTTCCTCACTTTTGAAGGAATGTTTTGCTGGTTTAAGTTTTGGATGACAGTTTTTTCCTTGAGCACTGTGGATGTATCAGTCCCCTGTACTCTAGCCTCCAAAGTTTTTGATGAGCAATCTGCTTATAATCTTACAGAGACTCCCTTGAATGTGATGATTGACTTCTCTCTTGCTGCTTTTGGAATTCTGTTTCTCTTTGGCTTTTGAAAATTTGATTATAATGTTTCTTAGTGTGGGTCTCTGAATTAACCTTACTTGGGATTTGTTGAGCTTCTTGAATGTTTATATTCATATCTTTCATCAAATTTGGGAAGTTTTCAAGCATTATTTCTTCAAATATTCTCTCTGCCCCTTGTCCTCCCCCTGGGACTCCCAGATGTGTATGTTGGTCATTGGATAATGTCCCACAGGTCTCTTAGGCTCTCTTTTCTATTTCTCTACCACCTACATCATGATTTCCATGGTGATATCTTCAAGTTAGCTGATTCTTTCTTCTGCCTGCCCAAAGCTGCTTTTGAATCTGTCCAGTAATTTCTCATTTCTGTTATTGTACTTTTCAGCTCCAGAATTTCTTTTTGGTTACTTTTTAGGTTTTCTTTTTATTACTATTTCCATTTTTTTAAATACATTGTTTACTTTCTCTGATATCTTCCTTTTGTTCTTCGAGCATCTTTAAGATAATTGTTTTAAATTCTTTGGCTAGTATATCTGCTGTCACATCTTTCCTGGTGATGAGTTACTGTTGATTTAATTTTTTTTCCTTTGAATGGGTCATATACTCTCCTGTTTCTTTGTATATCTTTTAGCTTTTTCTTGAAAACTGGACATTTGAATCTAATAATGTGGTAACTTTGGAAATCAGATTTTTTTCCCTTCCCAGGTTTTCTGCTTTTTGTTTGTTTTTTGATTATTATAGGCTGTGTCTATGCTGGGACTCAGCTTGTGGTGTAAATTTGAAGTCTTCTCAGGTCTTTTCTTGAGTTTTTCCCCGGGTTTGCATGCTCACTTTCTAATTTTTCCCATATGTGCAGTTGTTTTGAATGCTTCAGTCTTCAACGTCTGGCTCCCAAAAGAAGAAAAGAAAAAGTGAAGCATTGGTCAGGGGGATGGCACTGGCCCATCACATCCCCTGCAGGTCACTTCAGCTGGAGGAGGAGGCCACCAACCCTTTGTCTGTAGTTCTGTGAGCAGAAGCAGCAATCAGCAGTTAGAGCACAGATCCCAATATTTGTAGGACAGGGTCTGTAGTGTGGCTGAGGGTGAGGGATAGGGAGCTGCTATTGTGTCAAGAGCTAAAATTAACTGCAATTTACTGTCCAAGTCCTCCCTTAGAAGTTGCAAGTCTTCAATGGATGACAGAGTTCCCAAATAGTTAACATCAGATAGATTCTACTAGTTATCTAGGTAGGGAGACAGATTCCTAGTGCTTCCTACTTCTCTGTCTCCCCAGAATCCTGTGTGTCTGGCCCCTTCTTGACTTGGTAACATTTCTGAGACCTCAGGCCTTCTCTTCTTGCTGCCCACACTCCTGGCATTTGTCCCATGGAAACTTCAGAAGCTTACTGCCCACCTGTGATGGTTCCTTTCTCTGGAATGCAGTTTATGAAGGCTTTCTTGCATTTGCTGATCATTGCTAGTCTAATATATGTGTGATTTTCATATTATTTTGATTTTTCTGGTGTTTTCATGGGAAGGAAAGTATTCTCTCTTTTGGCATTCTGAACTGGAGGTGATCTCCTAATATATGCTCTTCATCATCATCAATCTGTTTTGTAGAATGTTGCTGGAGTAATCTCTTAAATGAGGGACTGTTTGAATAGGTTGGTCTCCAGGCATTTTCTTGGCCCTTGTCCAACTAAAATCTAGACCTTTGTTCATGTTCTACCTGGAACCTTTTTCCCTTTCTTTGCTGACCAAATTGTCTGCTAATTCTTTCATCACACCTTTTCCTGAGGCATAGCATTCACTTCTCCCTCCAGAGAACAAGTGTCTTATACTTCTCTGATCTCAGCATTTTACTTATACTTTTATTGTGTTATTTTTAATGTGTTGAGAACATTTGCTTTATATGTCTTACTCCTCAGTTCTGGTTCAAGTTCCATGAATATTTGGATAGTATCAAAGTAATTTTTAAATTTTCTGAGACAAGCACAATAACTCACATCAAGTGGGCATTAAGTGTTGTTCTGTTAAAGAACATCTCAAACATTCAGCAGATACTTCTTTTCTACTTGACTATCACCATTGTACTCAGTGCTGCAGATACCAAACCAAACAAGCACAGTCCTGCTTTCAGGGAACTCGTTAATTTATTATTTCATATGTGTACTCTCGGACTGCAGTGGTTTAATAATATGCATTTACCATTTATGTTCAGTATTGTGATTTGTTTCATATCCTGACCCCTCCCTAAACCATAGTCTTAAGATTTATGAAGGAGAATAGACAAGGTGACCTAGAAAAGTTACCAATGCTGACAACTATTAGATTTTTAAGCTCTTTGACAACAGGATTTATGTCTTTCCCTTCTACTGGAAGCTTAAATCACAAGTAGAGTGTCTTACACTCAGTGGTTGACTCAAATTTTAACAAAAGAGATGATATCAGTGAACACTTCAGATGAATTTGATTCTATTTTTCACTCCACTGATCTCATAATGCCCTTCCTCTTCACAATATCTGTATTTCTGTGATCTAGCTCAGTCTTAATTTTTGTGTACAGCCTTTAAAAAATACATACATACATATATACATGTATACATATTTATTATTTATCCCTCTTAACCCTGAGAAGAAGGTAAGGTGGTCATTCATTTCCATTTATTTTTTATTTTTTATTTTTTTTAAGTTTATTTTGATATCATTAATCTACAATTAAATGAGTAATATTATGGTGATTACACTACCCCCTTCATCAGGTTCCCACCCCCCCCAGCCCCATTGCAGTCACTGTCCATCAGCGTAGTGAGATGCCATAGAGTCACTACTTGTCCTCTCTGGGTTGTACAGCCCTCCCCGTGCCCCCCGAACTCATTTCCATTTTTTAACTGAGGAAACTGAGTCTTCAAGATCATAGCCAAGATCAGCCTCCACCCCAGGCCTCCTGACTCCAGATCCAGTATACTACCTGTTTTCTCATTAATGAAAGGAGTGTTTCTTCCAGATCTAAGAGCCTGTGCTACCCACCTGGTAACTTGTGGTTCAGTCTATCGGTTAGGGGTGCTTGGGAAGTCACAGAAATGTGCTGACATTAGCAAAATTGGAATTAATTGGTAAGATCATGGAGAGTCTCAGAGGATTTTTGAGAAGATTGAGCATCAAGCTGGGAAATGGACAGGAGCCAGGGCAGTTGGAGTTCCAGAAGCAGAGACCTCAGGAGGCACCACCACAGAGGGACTAAATGAACATGTTTTTCATGCTCTGCTGGAGATTGAGAGAGAGAGGGAGGAGCTCTGTTGGCTGGTCTGAGTCATCTCTGTGTCCTTTGGTTAGTGCAGTGGTTCTCAGCTGGGGGCAGTTTCTCCTCCCAGTGGGGAGTGTCTTAGAGACATTTGTGACTATTGCTGGGGGAGGTTCCTACTGGCATCTAGTGGGTAGAGGCCAAGAATGCTGCTCAGCGTCCTATAGAGTCAGCTCCTAATAACAGTCATCCAGCCCCACGTGTCAGTAGTAGTGAGGTTGAGAGAAACCTCGATTATGGGAAGGCACCACCAGACTGCTCTCTTGGAGGCAGGAGGAAACTAAATGCTCTACCAGAAAAGGTGGACTAGGTGCTAGACAGCCAAATACAACATAAACAAAAGCAGTAATTCCAGTATTGGCCTGTGCGTGGGGTTTACACGCTTGTAAATACAGACTCTGAAGTGTCTCAGCTAAAGGAACATTTACACAATGTGTGAAATTCTGAGCTTAAAGTCCAAAAAGATTCTAGGTGATTATTTTTTAAAAAGCTTCTTTGAAATGAAACTTAAAATGTCATGTAGAGTAACCTGTAAAGGATGTGTAGTGCATGCATATGTAATTCAAGGATAATTTAGGTTTTTGAGGAGAGTTGTGACCAGAAACGAATGAACCACATCCAGTTAGAATCACTGTCACTAACTGAGAATTAAACTACTTTTCAAGGTCCTTCTAGTTTAAAATGGAACAGTTTAGTCTCTTGAACTATTAATAGAAGTCAAACACAACTATAACATAATTGCATTCTCTAAATTGGGAAAAAATATTCTTCAAGCTGATTCAAAGTAGTATTTAATTTGATTTGGGTCCATGGAAATTTACCATAACTATTTGCAACTACTTAGTTATAAAAAATGTCTCGCATTATATCTGACTATAAGATAATATTTAATAAAGGACCCTTTCATTTACTGGCAGCTTTAAATGTTACATGAAAATATGAGGATGGTGGATTTGTGGGATGTGCTGTCCTATGTTAGAATTTCTCTAACAGTTCACCTTGTTCTTTGTCTGGACAGCAATTAGTGTCAAATCCAAGTATGAGAAAGATTGATTCAACCTATAATTTTCCTACTGTTCCTTTTAACTTGATTCACTCGTTTGAGTATAAGCCATTATGTATGTGACTCAAAACTTGTTTATTTTGCTTTCATATTTTATAATATCTTTGGCCTGTTTTACTGCTGTGTTTCACTACCTTGAGGAGGTCTAGAAGTGACCATAGGCTTTTTCCTCTGTCCTTCCCATATGGTGGCTTTGGGCCCGGCTGTCAAAGGGATCTATTGCCGTGATTCCAGGTTGTACTCTTAAGTGAGCCTCTCACTGCCTGTGGTCATTAGCCTCAGGGCCCCACGCTCACCTCAGTAGTATGTCATTTCAGGTGAACCACTGTCTCCCAGAGAAGATTGTGGTGTATCGAGATGGAGTGTCTGATGGCCAACTAAAGACAGTTGCCAACTATGAGATCCCTCAGCTACAGAAGTGTTTTGAAACTTTTGAGAATTATCAGCCAAAGATGGTGGTATTTGTAGTTCAGAAGAAAATCAGCACCAATCTGTACCTGGCTGCTACCGAGCACTTTGCGACTCCCTCCCCTGGAACTGTGGTAGATCATACAATAACAAGCTGTGAGTGGTAAGTGGGCAAAACATGGTAGCTCAGCAAGAATTGATTAGAGAAGTTATCTGTTCCCTGGGTATTGGAATCTTTGGGATGGGGTGTATTGCCTGGAGACATGTGGATTAGGATGCTCAGAAATTTCACTGTTATAAGATAAAAATTAAAAAAACTATTAACAATCAATAAAGCTTTTACCTCTTAAGTATAAAATGTTAGACATGCATTCTTTTCCTGAAACTGGGTGTGCTTAACCTTCTGTACACAGATATGGTAGTTTCTACCACT
Source organism: Smutsia gigantea (assembly GCA_032199065.1). Classification (NCBI taxonomy): domain Eukaryota; kingdom Metazoa; phylum Chordata; class Mammalia; order Pholidota; family Manidae; genus Smutsia; species Smutsia gigantea. The sequence goes on from JAVSCE010007579.1 coordinate 10,929, forward strand.
ATTCTTAAATAGCCTTCAGAGTCAGGAGACCCAAGTTGTAATCATGGTTTCATCCCTATGTGTCCTTGATCTAGACATTTGATCTCTCTGAGTCTTGGGTGAAGGAGCTAGAATGATCTCCAAGATCTTTTCCAGTTTTGTATGGCCAGATCCGACCATATGATTACTTTGGCCTTTTTCCTCTCTAGGGTGGACTTCTACCTTCTTGCCCATCACGTACGGCAGGGTTGTGGCATTCCTACCCATTATGTGTGTGTTCTCAACACTGCAAACCTGAGCCCAGATCATATGCAGAGGTGAGCTGACGAGTAACTTATAAGTAATTCTCACTCATAAGCAATTCTGTCCAGACAGCTAAGGTGGGGTCACCATCCACCCCTGGAATGTTTATCCCTGGAGTTGCTTCATGTCTTTCACAGTGATGAGGAGTGTATTTTTGAGGAGTGTTTGGTAGTTCTGGTACATTAAAATTACTTGAAGAGTTTTAAAAATACTGATGCCCAGGCCTCACCCCAAAGCATTCTGAGGCATTTGCATTTAAAAGCTGGTCTGGATTATGACATACGGCCAGATTTGAGACCAAATGCCCTTGAGCTCAGATTATATAAATACTTGCTGGAGTGCTCACCCTGCTGCAGTCTATTCTTGAGGGGAAAATATGTTCTCCTGGTTTCGATATAAAGACGGGGGGGCCCACAAGTGAGAAAATTTACCCATGTCTTCTCAACTTACGAAGAGTGGAAATACAAACAATTCCACTTAAACATCATGATTCCAAAAAGATTTATCATGTATTTGTCAGGCCCCTGTTTGGGAAAGTATGTTTGGCATATGCCCACAAGTGCATAACCATGTCCCAGTGGAAGGCAGAGAGGGATGAGGGTCATGTTTTCTTTTTGGCCGACAGGTTGACTTTCAAACTGTGCCACATGTACTGGAATTGGCCTGGTACCATCAGAGTTCCAGCTCCTTGCAAGTATGCCCACAAGCTAGCTTTCCTGTCTGGACAGATACTGCATCATGAACCAGCCATCCAGCTGTGCGAGAACCTGTTCTTCCTGTGACTGGACAGCCAGGATATTGCTGCTTAGAGGAATTCAACTCCTGACCTCTGCTGTGACGCGTGCAGGATGAGACCCAAGGGGGTTTTGTGTTGGTGTTTCCCTTTCCCCAACCCAGTAGAATAAGATAGCCTTTTCTTTTTTTTCACTTTTAAACCTGGTATCGAGAAGTTTTTCCATTCTAAGCATCAGCTAGCAGTTGCCTTTGTAGAGCAACGGCAACAATGCTGCTCTGCTGATGGAGGGGATGAATACCGGGAAATCTTAAGAGCTGCTGAAGTCAGTGTGAGCTATAGAAGCGTGCAGGGGCAGCAATTACACCCTTAAGCTTACAAAGCGTTTCCCACTTCTGGCTCCATAGGTGATAATCAATAAAGTCATTGCAAGTTTCTGAAAGTGGAGAGTTAACTTTATCTAGGCAACTGGGAAAGGTAAAAGGCCCGTGAGGCAAAGTTTTTCAAGATACTGCTATTGCTGGCGGTGTGAAAGGCATGTAGCAAACCCAGCAGGTGGCACAGTCAGGCCCTTGCTGACCTGATCTTCTCCAGGGATGTAGTCTGTGACACCTGTGACCTGAGCTGGCTTTGAACCTCTGAAAGGGGCCCTTATAGTCCTTGGCTTCCTGAGAGAGGCCCAATGAAGGTTGTCCTCTATGTTTCAGTTGCTTTATATTATACCATGCTAATTTCTTCCTACTTCCCCCTCAACACACACCCCTTTGCTCTTTTGTTACTGATATTTAGTAAGTTTCCTTTTTTAAATTAAGAATCAGAGTACATGACATTCAGCAGCTAGGAAGGTTCGTGATGGAGAGTGTTTTTCTGCACCTTTGTCACAGGTGTTGATAGATGCTTATAAATTTCCCTTGCTCAATAACCTGTTACTACTGGCTGTTGGCTCATTTTGTTAGGAATTTTTCTGAATCTCGGTTAAGATTTCCAGAAGTCAGCTTTGGAACATGTGACGCTCCTGCCAAAGTCCAGACATTTTAGTTTAGAAAGTTGTCACTGTGCCCATGGGTTTTAGTGTTTTGGGAAAACGCTGTTTTTTGTGTTGATTTTTTTTCTCCATTTAAAAAATCTTCTAGTCCCGTCAGGGTTAATTTAGTCTTACCTTGTTTTACCTGGGTTTTAAATGCCAGTTTTGTTTAATCTTTTCAAATTTATATTTATTTTTTTGTGTGATGGCAGGGAGGGGGCAAATCAGAAATGCCCATTTTATGTGATTGTGAGAGAAGAGAAACTGTAGCTTAAAACTCCTTAGAAGAAAACCATTACGTTTCCGGTTTCCTGCAGCATCAGCAGAGGCTAAGGGGCCACGTGTTGAAACTCCAGGGCACTTCCGGGAGGGAGTGTAAGGCTGAAACCCGGAATTTAAAAGCTACTGAATCAAACAGATTGGATCACTGATCTCTGGCTTAAAAGATCAGTTTTCTTCTCTTCTGAAGAGAATTTCTTTTTGAATTTTCTAATACTCATTTTCTCCTATATAATCAGAAAAGACAAATATAATACAAAAAATTACTTTTTATTCCTGGTTTTCTTGTCTTGTTTTTCAGACTGCATGTGAAATGATTGGGTCATGGGGTAGAAAATAAATACAAACAAATTTCTATAAATGTGTAGTCATGTTTGAATTAGTGTGATTGATATATTGATATATTTATTTTCTTCATAGAGCTACAGCATGTTAAAATTATTAATTTATTATTCAGCATGTGAGGTGCATCTCTAATATTAGTAGCCAGGTAATTTCACTGTGTCCTAGGTACTAAGATTTCTTGGAAAAGACACTAACAGTCTTACTTCTGGGACAAATGAGACGTGTGTGTGTGTGCATTTTGTTTTTTAAATCTCTTTTCTCATTAATTTCCAGTTGCCAAGGGTGGCCTTTCCCCTCTTTTCCTAATGCTTGCGCTTTCTTTGAATATACTTCATAGTGCCTGTAACCCTTAAATATACCTTCATGAAGCACCCTGGCTTCCTGCTTCACCGCTACATTCCTCTCTATTTATTTAGAAACTCCATTCTTAAACGATGCAGTGCTTCTTGAGCTCATTCTAAAAAAACTGAACTTCTATAGAGAGTTACAAGGCCCTTTTTACTTGGGCATCATTTTATTAGATGGTGTGTGAAAGGAAGAAGCTTTATAAATGTAAAATTTGTGCCTGAAATTTCTCAGTGATTTGGGATTATTGGAGAAGACCCTACTTTCTCCTTTTGGTTCTATACCTAGCTTTATCTCAATTTTTTAGTAACCTTTCCTCTCTGGACTTAGTTTCTTTCTTTAAAAAAATAAGGAAAATCAAGAGAATGAGAAAACAAGCCACAGAGTAGGAGAAAATATTTGCTAACGATATATCTGATGGACTAGTACCTGAAATACCCAAAGGACTCTTAAAACTCAACACTAAGAAAACAACCTGATTAAAAATTGGGCAATAAGATCTGAACAGACATCTCACCAAAAAAGATATACAGATTGCAAATAAGCATATGTTCAACATCATATGTCATTAGAGAATTACAAATTAAAATGAGATACAATTATATACCTACAAGAATGGCCAAAATGCAGAACAATGACAATACCAAATGCTGATGAGGATGTGGAGCCACAGGAACTCAATTGTTGCAGGTGGGAATGCAAATGATACAGCCACCTTGGAAGACCATCTGGCAGTTTCTTACAAAACTAACAATACTCCTACCATATGATCTCGCAATCATGCTCCCTGGTATTTGCCCAAATGAACTGAAAACTTATCTCCACAAAAAAACCTGAACACATGTTTATAGCAGGTTTACTCCATAATTGTCAAAATTTGGACGCAACCAAGATGTCCTTCAGTAGGTGAATAGATAAAATTGGTCCACCCGATTTTATTCAGAAATATATATTCAGTAATTAAAAAGCTATCAAGACACAGAAAGATATGAAGGAGCCTTAAATGTGTATTACTAAGTGAAAGACACCACAATCTGAAAAGACTACAGACTGTGATTCCAACTATATGACATTGTGGAAAAAGCAAAAACTATGAAGACAGTAAAAAAGATCAGGGGTGGAAGAAATGAATAGGCAGAGCACAGAGGATTTTTTTAAGAGTAAGGAAATGATTCCATATTGTAATGGTCATCGTGCATATATATTATATATTATACATTGTAACATGTTATACATTTGTCCAACCCATAGTGTGAAACCCTAAGCATGAGCCCTAATGTAAACTATGGACTTTGGGTGATTTGATGTGTCAATGTAAGTTCCTAAGTTGTAACACACGAACCATTCTGGTTGGGGATGTTGATAGTGGGGCAGGCTGTGTGTATGCGGGAAATCTCTACCTCCACTCAGTTTTGCTTTGAACCTAATTTAAAACTGCTCTGAAAAGATAAATTTATTTTTTTAAATGAGTAAACAAGGGAGACTTCTGGCAACATGGCATATTGAGTTGACCATACTGACAGAATGTTGGCCAAAATAAGAAAAAAAATTTTTTTTTGTTAAGGAGCTGAATTTGGGGGAAATGGAATGAGTGATGAGGGGATTGGGTAGGGGGAAGGAATATCTCTAGGTATAAGAATCCAGAGTGGTAACAGTGGATGCCAACACAGCTTCCAGGATTGTGGACAAAATCCAGGAGCCTGTGGACTGAGGTTTTTCACTACTGGTGAGGACAGAAGATGCAGCCTCAGACCCTGTGAGGGTGCAGGGTTGCAAGTGAAGTCTCCTGGATGGAGAGACCTGGAGCCTGGAAGGGGAGTAGAGACTTCTCACACCCATTGTTGGGCAGTAGCAAGGAAATTTAGGGATGAAAATGCATTCACAAGAAATCCCCAAACCTGGTCCACACACAGGTATGTGTAGACTGGATTTCTATTACCAGCATATGGAAGGACAACAAGCTGAAAAATTACCATGAAGACTGGTCCAGACTGGGAGAACCCTCAGCCCTGCAGAACCAAATGAGAAGTCAATTGGATTGCAACACAGAGAGGTACACATGGGAAGAGAAGAGAGGGGAGAATGAGAAGCTCTGAAATTTGTCTAATAGGAGTTCCTGCACATTAAGATAGAATGAGTATGGAAAATAGAATTTTGCAGAATTAGAGACAAATATGAATCCTCTAACTGAAGAAAACTCATTGATAATAAAAGCACATCCACTGCTATATGTACTGTAGTGAAACTACAAAAAAACCCCAAAGACAGATTATTAAAAACAACCAGAAGTGAAAGAGATTGCTTACAAAGAAAGGTCAAATTAGCTTAAGACTTGTCATCAGTCATCACAGACGCTTAAGACAAAAGGAATAACTTAAAAAATGCAATGTCACCTTGGAATTCTGTTCCCAATTAAACATTCATTCAAAGGCAAGGACAAAAATGATATTTTCTAATTCAGTTCAGAGCAGAAATTAATGAAAATCAACAAAACCAAAGGTTGGTTCTTTGAAAAGATTAACAAAATGGGCAAACCTACATTGGCCAAGAAAAAAAATGACAAATTACTAAAATCAGGAATGAAGGGGGGACATATTGACCTTACAGAAATAAAAAGGGTTATAAGGGAATACTATGAACAATTATATGCCAACAAATTAGAGATCTTTTTTGAAATGGACAAATTCCTACCTATAACTTGATACTGAGCCAAGTGTTATTTTTCCCAATTGTCTTTTTTGTCTGGCAAAACCACCAGATGATGACAAATGATGGAGGCTTCTAAAGGTCTTCTCTTTGGCTGACTGTGGAGTGCTAGTCCTCTGATACAGACTCTGGGTAAACTAGAACCTTCCCATTTCCTCTGATCCTCTTAAATTCATTAAGACATGCCAAAACACAAAGCTCATTTTTCTCTTTCGGAGTATCATAGAAACATGGCCATCGGTTTATTCTCTCCGGTCTCTCTCAAGCTGGCCTGAGAGCTGTGGAGTGGCGGAACAAGATCTTTGCGCCCCGCCCCACCCCTGCTAACCAGGTTGCCGGCCTTATCAACACAATCCTCAGAAGGGCTTGGATTATCTGAGTCCCTGTCCCACCCTAGACACACACGGCTGGGTCTCATTTCTCTAGCTCCTTTTCCAAGGCTGTCCCACTCACTCACGCTGCTAGAAATCTGCATAGCTTTTGGCAGGTAGCTATGGTATCTTGTCAGAAGGGAAATAGCAATGGCAAAAATGTCAGATTTTTGCGCTTAGCTCCCTTAATCATTGCCCAACAATTTTTAGCGAGCTGGCCTATTTATTCAACAGATACTTACCAAGAATCTATTACATGCAAGATCTCTTAGGGGATGCAAGTACATACAAAAATCTTGGATAACCAAGACAGACTAAGGTCTAATGAGGTTAAAGATAGAAATGAAATAATTTAATGGAGAAAATGCAAGAATCATAAACCATGTAAAATGTTTTAATTCTGTGGGTCATGACCCAAAAAGCAGTCATGAAATCAATTTAGTGGGTTTATTATGACTTTTTAAAAAATTGAAATATAAAATATGAGTACATTGCACGTACTAAGGAACTCTTACAATTAGTTAAACTTTAGTTTGCCATATTATTTATACTGAAGTTGCAGTGTGAAATATTTTTTAATGTAGGTACTGTTAAAAAAGTTTGAAAGTATCAAACATCTGTGAGAAGAATCAGGAAACTTTCTGAAGGGACGTGGCTTTGAAGAGTTAGAATTCTGACAAGGGGAAATGGGGTAGTAACGTTGGGGAGCTGTCTTGCAAATGAGCTTCAGCTCCAGGCAAGTTCACGATAGATTCACTGTGACCAAAGAAATTTACAGCAAAGGGTTCTTGGGGTGAAAGGTTATACCCAACTTTATTTGCAGGTGGCAGGTCAGTCACTAAAATCCCGTTCACTCAGAGCGAGTCTGTGTTGTCACTGCTGCTTAGGAAGCAGCAAGCCGGTCTCTATCTCTGGGCCTCTCTGCACAGCAGTTCCGCACAGCCATCCTCCGGGCCTCTGTCCTCGGCGCTGCCACCACTCCAGCCCACCGCTCCGCTCTCCAACAGCCTTGCAGCCCCGCCACCCAGTCTCCGGCCAAGCACAGGGTGGAACTCCTTACATTAACACAATAATGTCTTATGGCCTAAAGGTGTGGAAGCGGTAGCATAGCAACAGGCCAGTTACATTTAAGTTCACTGAGGATCCTGGCCATAGTAGATAGGAACCCCACTTTATCCCCAGGAGCGTTGTATTATTTTCCTCTGTTCTTATCCCCGCCGCAACAAAGAATTGAATGGCAGAGACACAGTGAAGCAGAGTAAAAGTTTTATTTAAAGTTACTTAAAGAGAGAAAAAGTGCAGGCAACCTCAGGGAGGAGAGTCGCCCTGAAAGGTTTAAGCTTTATTTAAAGAGAGCAAGTGCACACTTGGAGAAAGGGGAGTGTAAGCTACCTCATAGAAAAGGCACACTGAAAGGTTGAGATAAATTTTTAAGGCTATGCACTTATAAAGTGCGGGCGACCTCAGAGGAGCGCACTAAAAGGATTAGGGTCGGGTTTTACAGGCAGTTGAGGATTTTCAGGAAAGCAACAAAGGGCCAGGTCCCGACCGGCCAAATTGTCCCAGAATGTTCATCTTTGATAAGACATTATGTTTCCTTTTTTTTAACTTCACACAAGAAATATGTTGCTTTGATTTCTTTCCAGGATTATCAGCTTCTGTCTGGAAACATATCATTCAAGACTGTCTGCCCTGCCTCCAACGTGGGCTGAGCCACCGTCCTTTTAAAATGCAGTCTTAGCTTTAAGATGAATTCTTCCTAAATAAGCTGGGCCTTTGAGCAGGCTAAAGTAAATCTTACAATGGTATGCTCTAATTGACACAGTGAAACATAGGCTATGCTGAGATACTTTTCTTTATCTCGGGAGTATTCAAACTTCTAGGCCAAGTTGCTCCTGGCCTTCGAGCTTTTTATTTTTAACTGCTTAACTCTTTTGAGTCCCTTCTAGTGGGCTTACTGGCCTTATTCTCTTCCCACCCCGCTCATATCTATTTTCCTGCCTAACAGTAAGAGTTAAAAAATGCATAATTAGGTAGTGAGAGAAGTAGAATTGGGGCCCCAAATGTGACACTAGGCTGAAAAGGCTGAGTACTGCTCAGTGACAAGGCAGGGCGCAGTCAGCCATACCTAAAGTGTGTGTGCGGTAGGGTGTGGGGAGTGAAGACCTTTTGATTTTAAGCTGTGTTAATAGTTAATTGTGTTCCCCAATGGGTTGCTGATAGCTTATCAGCTTTGGTGGACTTTGGCAGCTCTGCCCTCATCTGGTTGCAAGGCTGTGATAGGTCCTGTGGTGGGGTGTTTTGTCCTGCCTCCCTTCCAGTCTTGGTCAGGTGCCTTATTCCCATGAGCACTATTGAAACTTTGCCTAGAAGAGCTGTGGGATTGCTTTTGGAACTCAGTTTTAAGAAGGGATCAACACCCCTTTGTAATTCCCTTGTAAAATGTATTTATGGGCTTCATACTTTTCAGAGCTCTGTGTGTTAGAAGCATGCTTGTTTTACTTAACCTCTGAGTTTCTCATTCCTTTTCCAGAACTTCAAGGCAAGGAAGGAGTGGTACAGACTGGACCGTTTCTGACAGCCCACTGGAGATGAGATTGAGTCCCAGTGGATGACTTAATGTCTGAAAAATACAAGTTTAACCAAGAAATACAAATATAAAGGGTTATTACAGAAATGAAGGGACTCTGAGGGAAATTCCGCAAGAGACACCATTACTTTGAAATCACTTGAAAAGTCACCCCACCCCTCCCCCAACTGGAGCAGTATAATTACAGGGTGAGGAGACTGAAACTTTAGCAAACCCAGGGCCCAGCGAACCACTTCAGGAGTGGCATAAACAATGTGGCCTGCTCTGACTTTGCTTCAGTGTTTTCTTTTTCCCTCTCCACCCAGTGCTTTGGAACAAGCTGCCACTGAGCTGTGGATTCTTCCTGCCACTTGCTCCAGGGATTGTCTGCTTTCCTTTTTGTCATTAGTACTGCCAGCATATGGGGGTTCCTCTCTTTAGGACTTGCAGAGTGGGATGTGGATCCCCTTCCCCGTGCAAATAAAGAAACAGTGCCAGGTGGGCACCAGTCATTGAGCTAGAACAGAACAGGGGTTCCTAAGTGTCTACAGTTCTGTCAGGCCTATCCTTTGGGTCTCCGAGACCCAGGTGGCAGCTGGCTTGGCTGTAGAGGAAATAATCCTGATGTCCAGCAGAACAGAACAATGGGAGTTTAGCAGGTGGCTTATTTTCTCAAGCAATTTGCATTTCCGAGGCCTGATATCCATCTCAATAGGACTATCCCACAGCAGAAGAGACTCCTAGGACACTCCTCCAACAAGAATAAACATTTCTCCCTGCTTTGGGTTTAATATGGCTCCTTAGAGGGCCTGATCAATTTGGGGAAGTCGTGAGACATCTAGTTTGAAAAATCACTATATTACTTATTTGGAACTTGAAGAAGTTTTTGTTCTTTTGGTTGCTGGAAATAAGCATAAGAAACATCGTCTATGGTTACGTCCCCTTCATTTCAGAACTGAGTTGGGCAGGGGAGAGCAGATTTTACATTAGTAAGAAGGGTTAAAATATATACATACATTATCGGGTGAGTAGCCGTCTAACGCCGAGGGGGTGGAGGCCAGGTTGTGAAAGCTTCTCAGGGGAAAAGGTATTAGTGGGAAGTTCCAGAGGAAGGAGGGCCTTGTGGGGAAGGGTTAGAAGATGACGCCGACGGTGCCAGGCTGTGAGCCAGGGTCTCGGCTGGCCGCCCCTCAGGCCCTGGGCAAGCCAAGCGGCGGCTGATGGCGCTCGCGCACGTCGCCCGGACCTGCCGGCCGGCGGGGCCCCACGTGGCAGCCCCTGGAGCGCACGCCGCTGGGAGCGCGGGGCGGGGGCGGGGCGGGGCGGGGCGGGCCCGCCGTGACGCGCAGGGTATATAGCGGGGCATGCGCGCCGTGGCGGGGACGGACGCAGGCAGGGGGGCGCGGGCACGCGGGCCTCTTACGCGGACTCACCGAGCGAGCCACGCTGCGGCTGCCTCCGCTGGGGGCCTGGCTGGTGGGTCTGTGCGGACCCAGGGAGTCCGCCGAGTTTCAGGTGAGAGCGCAGAGCGTGCGGCGGACCCGCGCGGCTCCGAGGACCCGGCACCGCGCTGACAAACGGCGCGCCTCCCTGGCTCGGGGTCACCGGGTGGGGGTGGGGGTGGGGGCGAGGCTGCGCGGAGGACCGGGAATCCGGGCCGGTTTCCGAAGCCGCGGGCCAGGCCAGAGAGGCGCTGAGGAGGACCGGCTCAGGGCCTGGACGCGGGATGGAGGCGACACCTGGCCGCAGTGCCCCGGTGGGGGTTGGTTCCTGGGAGGCGAGGGAAGGGAGGTCGCAGCTGCGGTCCCTCGGTTGGGAGCGCGGGACGTGGGAGCCAGAGAAGGGTGTCCACAACGTGGGTAGCCGCGCTAAAGGGGTGAAAGGCTTCCTGGAGCACATGGACACGAGGAGATGGGTACATGAGTACAAAAGAGGAGATGGGCAAATCTGGTGGGCAGCTCTTGGGGCGGCTCTGATGGGGCCCTGGTGTCTGGACCTTGCTTTCTAGGAACTGTCCCCAATCCCACCCCGGCCAGACAACCTGCCACCTGAAGAAAAAATGCCTTAAATTTCCGGGCCGACCTGTAGCAGGAGCTGGCGAACGGCAAAGGAGGGACTCGGCTAAACTCCGACCTGACTACCCCGTGGGCATGGTTTTTAGCTATTTTTGGTTGTACCGGCTAAGTTAGGCCGCCTGGTTCAGGGTGCCCTCTCTTGGTGAGTTAGCGCAATGGGACAAAATAGCCATCCTAGCAGTTTCATCAGGTGATCTGCGGGCCAATTAAGCCAAGAAAATCTCAGCTTTGGGTTGTGGCTTTGGTTTTGAGCATCTAGGGCCTGCCTGGAGTGCTGTGTGATTCGGGGAGGGGCTGAGTGCTCTCCTGGGACTTAACCTTTGACCTGGCCCTTCTTTCTGGAGCCACCCAGAGCTTGAATTTGTAGTCACTTGTCCCCAGAGCCCCAGGCCCTTTGAGCAGGCCGCTGGGGAGTGGTGGTGGTAGCAAGTACTGGGGACTGGCTTCCAGCTCTGCTCCCAGCTTGCCCTACGACCTTGGGAAGGGGTCAGCGGTAAACTCAATAGACCTGTTATCCACAGATTCTATGATTAATCTTTACCTCTTAAAACAAGAGCTATGAAAACTGAGAGGAACTTGATGAAGCAAGAGAAAGAATATCCAGAATTATAACTTTTAGCAGCTGGAATTAAAAACCATACATCTTTCCATTTCTTGTTAGAGGCTTAGAGGGAGTTTTTCCTAAGTTGTGTGGTAGCCAGGAAATAGGTTAGCAGTGCTCTTCCTGACATTGGTTTGAGGGTATGACTCGGGAGCCTGAACAGGGAGCGACTAGCCTTGTCATTTTGGTGAGAAGGAGAGAGAGAACTGGGCTCCGTGGCTGCAGAGTCCGTTGTTCCTTCACACAGTGCCTGGTCTGTGCTCAGTCCTGCCTGACTCCTGCAGACAGGTTGGGGTGAAAGAACATCTCTCGATGAAGAATGAGGTACCAACTTGAGAGGTCCCTTTGTTGTGTTCAGTTAAGTTCAGAGAAGACAGAACTCTACTAGAGATAATGGTGTGGGAATTCTGGGCTTTTGAGCTAGGTGAATCTGTGTTCAAATCCTGACCCCATCAATGTCCAGCAAGGAGAAGTTTCTGAATCCTGTGGGCCTGTTCCCTTTCAGCATGTTGTTTCATGCCAGTAGCACAGTAGGTATCTTTGTCGTCATTGCTGCTATCATCTCTGTGGGATGGCGTGGATTATTCTGGGCCCATAGGTAGGAAGAATTAACAATGCATGTGTGTGTGTACACATGCATGTGCGTGCACATAAGTGTTAGGCAATGTGACTGGTTCTGTTTTCAAATCCTTCCACCTTTTCCTTTTACCAGCTCACACCCCACTCTATTCCAGGAGGAACCTCAGTCTATGTCCAGTATTTACAAGATCTTGGGATATAAGTAGTAGTGCTGTGAATAGATTGTGTGTCTGAAAATCGGGACCTTCTCCCCACTCTGCCAAAATAATTCAGTGTGTTCACACTTGATGCCTGAAGAAAATAACACTTTGTTGTTATGCAGAACCACAGATGGTAGGATGTTGAACTGGAAGGACTTTGGGTCTCTTCAAATCTAGTTCCTTTGTTTTGCAACTAAAGAAACCAGATTTAGAGAGGCTAATGGGTATTCCCAACTCACATTGCTTGCTAGGCCAAGTGCCTTGATGGAGAAGAGCAAAGAAAGGTTCTAATTTTATTTCTAAGTGTGTCAATAAAATTGCTGATAATGCTGATCTTTTCTTTGAAAACATGAAGAGGAAGGAGCCAGTTGTCCCTGTGCATATTTCAGGGGAGGAGGGTGCTTTACTGATTGAGGTAGGAGGTTGAGTGTTATACTTCCTCTTCCCAGACTCTCCGGGAGACACAGTGGGGAGTGGGTGAGGAAAGGCTGTGCTGCAGCGGCTCCACCAGGACTTACTACTTGTCTACAATGCGACATCTCTGACCTTGAGGCTGGCGGGCTGGCTGAATGCCAGCAGATAAGGAGTCCAGAGTCTGCTGCCAGCCAGGGGCCTCGTGCCTCCCAGGGAGCAAGCAGGATAGCCTCACCACGAGGTCTCCGAGACCCAGCCTCCTCGTCCCCACCCTTACTGTGGACTTTGAGGTTCCCAGAGGCAAGCGCTTGTTGGGCCTAGCTCACATCCAGAGGCAGAGCCCCCTCTGGGACCCCCACAAAAGCAGGAGGGAAGGTGGTCACAGAGAGCCTGGTACACCCAGCTGTGGGAAACTAAATTCCCTACCTTGGAAACTCACAATCTGTGTTCTCAGCCTCCTATCCTTCCCCCAGTTATAGGCCCAGGAGAGTCCTGGGGTTTGGTGGAATGAGAAGGTGGCTGCCCTGAATTTATTACCACTGAGTTCCTAGAGGCTCATTAGTAGTTAATAAAAAAAGTCAGGTAAAAGTTGAGAATAAAAAAAAATCCATGTTTTAAACAATTTTGTTTTACCTTAAAAATACGTGCATGTATTTACTCACCAACACTTTGATTTAGGGCAGAGGCCTTTTCTTTTGGTCTCACTAGGTCCCCTAATTAGACTTGAACATTGAATGTAAAAATCACAACTACATGTATTAACTGTGATTTCATGTTCCCTTTATTTTTTAGATTTATTTTCACTAGGCTATATATTCACATAGTTAAAAATCAGAAGGTTAAAAAGTTACACACACACACATACCCTGTGAAACATCTTTTTCCTGGCCCCCATTTTTACAAATGGTGCAAGTTACCATTTTAGACACATTGTTTGGCACCTTGCTTTTCTCACCTAGTTACTGTATTGTCAGCTCTCCCTAAATGGGTGCATAGAAAGCTTTTGTCATTTGCAGTATTCTAAAATATGCAAGTGCAGAAATTTTTTACCTAATGTATGTCACTTCCCTCTCTCCCCCAACCTGGGTTGTTTCCAGTATCTTGTCTCCGTGCACTGCTGCAGTTAGTGAGTAACTTTGTACAAATGGTCCTACATGTGTAATTATGACTGTAGGAGAAATTCTCAAAAGTGGGATTGCTGGGTAAAAGGATATATACACAAACTTTACTTTAGAAACAAAAAATTGAAAAGACGTTTGTATACCAGACCACATGCAGAACTCTACTTTTGTAATCACACACCTAGTTTAAATTTTCTTACTTGTAACAAACACACTTTCTGGATGAGCAGTTATCGAACTTTTTGATCCTAGAATTCCTTAATATTATCTTTTGTTTACATGCCAAATATATGTGTATTTGCCATGTTAAAAATTAAAAAAAGTTTCAGTGTAGTTTCTCATTTGAACAATTAAAATAAGGGTTATGTTAACAGAAAAGCATATTTTCATGAAAAATACTATTTTCCAAAATAAAATGACAGGAATGGCATTGTTTTTACATTCTTGCTAATCCTCAGGATTTCAGAATAATTTATTAGATGATAATAGGTATGACTTAAGTTTGTTGGTTAAAGTCCTGAGAACAAACTGAATTATCTCTGAAAACACTCATATTTTATACCCTAAACTTACACCTTAGAAATCTTTTGAAAACCCGGAACTACTATATTCGTCACACTTATGTAGCCTCTGAAAAATGAGAGTGATAAAGCTTTTTACATCTTAATATTATAATAAAAGTAGTTTTTACCTGACAGAACTCCTGACCCCAGGTGTTACTAGACCCCCAACTTAAGAATTGCTGTTCCAGCTCAATTTACTTGCCACAGAAATCCAAACTTTCTTTCTGCCCTTGCATTTCAGTTATTTTTTAATTAAGTTACAACCGTAAGACAAGTAGAACTAGCATCAAGAGTTTGGGCACAGTACAAGAGACTCTTGGTAAATGAATCCTCGCATTCACTGCAGGGTGAACAGAGGAATGGATGGGAGAAGCCAGGCCAGTGGGCTACGTTCAGAGCCCTTCTGCTCTGTGCTCTGAAGATGGTTGTAAAATACATGCGGGATGAGCTGAGTGTGTGTGCAAAGTTATGTGCTGTTTGATGGCATTGGTTACATGCCCCTGATTGGAACAGACAAGATCATTTAGGCTAGGCGATTTGGGGCAGGAGTGGCCTGGGAAGGTGTCCTAGAGATGGAATCGAGCCACGTTTTGAGAAAGCTATGAAGGAGGAGGGAAGAGGGGTCCTGGCGAGGGAAGTTTGAATATGGGCACAAAGCTGTATCATCTGGGGCAGGGTGCTCAGCCTAGGCCAGAGTGGCTGATGAGGAAAGAGCAGGTGGCATGGCTAGAAATTGAGGTTGTTCCAGGAATTTTAAAGGGCTCTGTGGTCATGTACCTATATTCTCTGAAAACTCTTAGCTGTTTCCGCACTAAAGACTCACTGCTCTATCAGGCCTCGATCTTGGGTCCAGCCATTCTTGTCTAGAACAGCTAGACACGGCCCCAGACCTTTATCCTTTGCACCATCTGCCGCAACCTCCTACCTCCTGTTCACCCTGAGGGGGCAGGGAACCAACCCTCCTTTCTGCCCACCTTAATACAGACCTCTCTACCTTAAAAACCTCCTGTGGAACATTATGTGATTAATTATATGCTACAGTATCCCCAAGCAACTATTTGGGATTTCTGTAAACTTCCTGCCCAGTTATCAAAAGTAGTGCATATTTATTGTAAAGTATATATGGAAGAAAAGCCTGTAATCCTGTGGCCCTGAGACAACCTCTGTTAACTGCATATTTCCTTATAATTTTTCTTTCACATTATATTTGGATATTTATCCCCTTGCCTTATCTTGGCATCAAAATCTGCCTTATGGCTAAATCATAGTTTACTCAACCATTTCCTTTTGTTTTAAACTTTTTATTTTGAACTAATTTTACACTTAAAGGAAAGTTGCAAAAAATACAGCAGAATTCCTTACATCCGTCACTCCTTACACCCCTCACCCTGTAGTAACAGTTATCAAGAACAGGTAATCAACATTGGCATATTTATTATTAGCTGTTGGGGAGGAAGAAATTTCCTCTGCCCCTCCAGATTCTTCTAGCTGATCTGAGAATCAAACTGAAATGAGACAAATTAACAGGAGAAAAAAACAAAGTTTAAAAAATTACACACGTGTGAGGAAGCCATATACAGGGAGAGTGAGATACATATGTCATCCTGAATCAAGGAGAAGTGGGTAGGTAGGGGTCAGACTAAACAGGAAAAGAGAAATAATTCACAGGAATATGAAAAGAGCAAATGTTTGACAAATGGTGGAGCACAGAGAGAAATTATAAGAGACGGATCTCTGCCTGTTTACCACGCCTAGTATACATTATAATATAGCTCTCTCTGTGGTAGCTCTCCTCCTGGAGCAGGTCCTCTATGTAAATTATTTTCCTGCAGCTGTGGGGGGTGGGAGGTATCCTCCTGAATCTTTTGGGCCTCAAAAATAATCTCCATGTCACAAAGGCACATCTTGGGGGGCCCTGCCCTTGGTACCTGTATAGCCAAACTACAGGCTTATTCAGGTTTCACCAGTATTTTCGCTAATGCCTTTTTTTTTCTGCTTTGGGATCCCACGTGGCACATTGTTATTTCTCCTCAGTCCCCTCGGTCTATAACCGTTCCTCTGTCTTGTCTAATTAGAATGGGGTTGTTATGCATTTTTGACAGAAATACAAAAGTGATGTTGCATCCTTTTTAGAGTATAATACCAAGGCTTTCATGATGTCGATGTGTCTTACACTGATGTCTTCCTGGATCATTTGGTTAAACTGATGTCTGCTGGACTTCCACACTGGAAAAGTTACTCTATCTCCCATGATGAATCTTTCTCATCCTTCAAATCCCTTTTGCCAGGAGGGGCCCATCTCTTTGAAGGGCCCACCTGATCACTTCTGGCCCACACAGGAGAATTTCTGTCATAAGGTCAGCTAGCACCATCAAAATTTTTCTGCCAGATAATGTAACACTACAGCAAGAGCGATATCCCATATTTACAGGTCCTGTTCACACAGGGCAGGGGTCCTTGGGAGTCATCTTAGAATTCTTTTTATCTTAGAATTGTCAGCCACACCAAGAGAGCCTCAGATAAAAGTGATCAAGCCTTAATTCTAGCACCAAAGTATTAGTTCCCTTGTCGCTGCCCTGACAAATTCAGTAACTTAAAGCAACAGAAATTTATTCTTTCACAGAGGCCAGAGTCAGGGTGTCAGCAGGGCCACGTTCCCTTCACAGGCTCTAGGGCAAGGGCCTTCCTTGGCTTGTGACAGCATTACTTCGATCTCTGCCTCTGTCTTTACGTGGCCATCTTCTCTGTGTGTCTCTGTGTCCAGATCTCCCTCTCTTTTATCTTGTAAAGGTGCCAGTCATTGGATTGAGGCCCACTCGAAATCCAGGATGATTTCATCTTGAGACCCTTCACTTAATGGTATCTGCAAAGACCATTTCCAAAAAGATCACATTCTGAAGTTTCATGGTTGGGGAAATATTATTTACCCCATTACAGTCAGGCTGGGGGAATGGCCTTTTGTAGACTCAGTTTCACAGATCTGCATAAGACAAGGGAATTCTCTTAGACCTAAGACAGAAAGCAGGCCTGGCTGCTATTGAGGCAAGGCCCATGCCTGCTCCCCTCATATTGGCACAGACGGAGAACTATCTGGGTGTAAATTACAAAGCTGGCCTCAGAGTCCCTGCATTGTTGGGATCCAAACACTGCGATACCAACAACTTGTCACTGTATAAGGAGCTCTCATGATACTAGTTTCCTTGTCGGATGGGCAGGCCAGAGAGTGTGGTCCCCATGTGGCAGAGGGGGAACTGACTTAACAGTGTTTACAAATCACAGAATGTTGTAGGTAGGTCATGTCTGGTCTGGCCATCCTGAAATGTCAGACCAGTGCCCCAGCTAGAGCCAGCTCGATCTATCAGAACTACATGTATGGAGGAGACCTGGCTTTCACCCAGGAAGCTCTGATTGAGGAGAACTGAAGTGAGGTCCTGCTGGCTGGGGCAGCCAGATAGGGAACTATGCACAGATATAGGTCCGCCCAGGGCAGATAAGGCCTGGAATCCACCTACAGACTCTCAGTTAAGATCTTAACAAAGTGGAGGGGAAAGCCTTTCCCATTTCCTAATTGACCCTAAAATTAATACACATGTTCATTGTAGAAAACACAGATGAATAAGAAGATAGCAGAAGTTACCATTAAATCCACCAGCAAGAGCCAACAGTCATGTATTTTTTAGACTATTTCTATGAATGTAAACATTTTAAGGAAGGCAGCCTGCTGTGCATATAATTTTGTAGGCTGTTTCACTTAACATACCATGAACATCTTCCCATGTTATTCTTCCCCCAAAATTACTAACACTGTACAATTAATTGTGCCTCAGGCACTGTATTCATATTTTGTATCATCTTTAATTTTCTCCACTGCTCTGACGGAGGGACTGTTAGTGACTTTGTTTCCCAGTATAAGGGAAATAAGTCTTGTAGTTGTGACTTGATCAAGCCTTGAAGGTGGTAAATACAGATTCAGGGTGCACACTCAGGTCTCTCTCCCTCAGAGCCTAAGCCCTTAATCTCTGTACTGGGTCTGTGTCTGTTTTGTTATATGGACGACCTTTAGCAAGCCCCTTCTGTTGTGGTTAGATTGCTTGCAGTTTTTCCCTATTATGAGCACCTGAAGAATGCAAACTCTGAGAGCACAGATTTTTGTCTGTTTTATTGCTTGTATTCCCTGTGCCCAGGACATGTGGCCCTCTATATTTGTTGAATGTACACTTCAGTAAACTGCTTAAAGCCGAACACCCCCATTTAAAATAATTTCCACAGGATGAATTATTGAAAGTGTGAAGTATTGGAACTTAACAAGGTGACTTAAAAAGTTCATTTCTGATAGAATAAATGTACAAAAATAGCTAACAATTTTAAAAAGAAAATAGGTTGGACTTGCTCTTCCAAAAATATATATAATAAAGAAAAAATAAAACGTGACATTGGCACAGAATAAGTAAATGGAATAAAACAGAAACGTCCAAAAACAGACCTCAGTATGGATAGGAATTTAGCAAAAAAAAAAAAAAAAGTAGTGGTATTGCAATACAATGAGTAAGAAATACAAGTCATCTACAGTTCCTGAAAACACTGCAGTCTTAAAGGTGAAACAGGTGTTTTGTCATGTTAATGAGAGACTTTTGGACCCCCCCACCCAAGGGCGGTGGCTAGAGGTTGAGTCAGCCAGTGGCCAATAATTTAGTCAATAATAATAGTGGCTGTGCAATCTATACAATGGTGCCCCACAAAAACCCCTGAGAAGAGCTTATTTCTCTGCTCCGTTGGATCCTGCTTTTCCGCAGGGGAGAGCTTCTAAGCTCAGGGAACCAGAGCGCCTCCACGTGCCACCAAGCCAGGCCCCAAGCTCCACGAGGATAGAAGCTCCTTTCTTTGGGACTTTGCCCTGTGTCTCTCTTCATCTGGTTATTAACTTGTAACCTTTATGGTATCCTTTATTAAACTGGCAAACATAAGTGTTTTCCTAAGTTCTGTGAGCCACTCTAGCAAATTAATCAAACCTAAGGGGAAGGTCGAGGGAGCCTCCAATCTGTAGCCAGTGGGTCAGAAGCACAGGGAACTGCCTGGGGCTTGTGACTGGCCTCTGGGGTTGGGGGTGGAGGGCAGTTTTGTAGGACGGAGTCCTTAACCTGGAAGTGCTGTCACCTGGCAGAGAGCATCAGAATTGAGTTCTCCAACACCCTGCTGGTGTTTGAGAACTGCTTGATGGTACATGTGGAAAGACCTCCTTCCACATACACACACTGAAATTGGGTCTGGGAACCCGAATGGAGTTAAACTGTTATTACTGCTATGTATAATATTGTTATATATATGTAGGAAAAAATACACCATTACATTTGATGTCAGAGGAGTGGGATTTACAGGTATTATTACTTACTAGTTGTGTGATTTTGAGTCTTCTTAGCCTCACTATCTCCATCTATAAAATGGGGGTAACAGCCTTATTTTGTTCAACTTTAAGACGCTTTTGTTTTAATGTTTCTGAAATAGGAAGGTGTCTCACTGATACGTACATTTATTTAATGCAGTGTCTTTGAAATCTGAAAATCTGTAATTTGATTTATGGGGAAATACTATAGAATCTATCTTAATAAGGTTGTTGAGACGATCAGATGAGATAATGAAAACAAATTACTTAGCATAGTGCCTAGCAGACAACAACAAATCCTAGCAATTCTTACTATTATAAAGTGAAGGAAGAAAGGATTGTGGATGAGTTATACAGGGGTGTTCAGAGGCAGGTAACAGAGTCCAACCAATGCTGGTTCAGCAGATAGCATGTGAAGCATCTGGCAGTCAGCCATGTGGGGCCCATGTAGGAACCTGGGCTCTCCTCACTTTATCTTTCTGCTCTGCCATCCTTCACAGACAGGACTTTGTTCTTGCGGTTGTCACTTGTCAGCCTGTCTCTAAGCAGGAAGAGGAGGGTAAGAAATGGCATGCACGGATGTGCACTTCCATTTCACTGGCTGGAATGGCTCTGTGTGTAGCTTCTTAGTGCAAAGTATATATGACTTTGCCTCTATTTCTCATCTTTTATAGACTCTGCAGTTGAGGTTTACAAGGAAAATAGACTGTCGATTAAACAATAATGGGATGATTATTTTTTTTAAAGTTGTATTCTCATACTGGCCAGATTAAATTCTAGATGAATTAGAGATTTAAAATTTCTAAGTGCAAGAAAATATAGGTATATATTTCTATAATTTCAGGGTAGGAAAGATTTTTCCAAGCATGCTACTAAAAGCAGAAACCTTAAAGGAAAATTA
>JAVSCE010007581.1:0-47977 GCA_032199065.1 Smutsia gigantea
AAAGAAGAACAAACTACTATGCTGGCCATGAATATATTCTAACATTTTTATGGTTGTTTTGATATAAACATAGACAGTGATTAAATATAAAGACTTGAGTTTCGTGGTCTCAGAAAGTTTGCTTGATTGTATCAAACACATTTATTCAGCTGTAGATTGTCTACACAAATTTCTCAAGTCTAAAATTGAAAACACAGTTAATTATTTGTTTTAAAATTGGCATTTGATTCTTTTAAAACTTAAGTGCTTACTGACCATGTGTAAAAGTACTTTATTAAAAGTTGGCTATTAATCACCTATATATTTGTTTTCACTTAGTTCCTTTCTTGACATGTACATCTCAATATGTTCCACAGATGTTTATTATTGGAATATCCCTGTTAGTATAAAAGGATACAGTATAATTTCTCACATTTTGTAGATGGAGAAATTAAAGTGCTAAAAAACCTAAATGGGTTTAGGGGCATTTGTTAATTGGACAAAAAAAGTATCCTGACATGTGTTCAGTAATATTTCATCAGTCTATTATGAATTCAGTTAGTCACAAGTGATTTTATTAAGTTAAAATATTGGGTGTTACATTACGGTTAAATTTATGCTCCAGTTTGTCTGTACTCAGCGAGTACCATGTTTAATCACTGAATTTTATTTTTTCTGTTTTGGTTCTAAGATTGGGAGACAATTTGCACTTCTTATTTCCATTAAAAAGTTGAAGCTTTGGTATGGAGATTTAGGTAAATATTTCAAACACTTATTTGAGGAATTTTGTTGTAGCTTACTGATGCCAACAGTACAGCTATGGTCAAGGTTAACTTGATGTTTCCATTATAAAACTTGATTTTTTGGAAAGGAGGTGAAATTATCTTGAACCTTAAAATTTTTATTTATAAAACGATGTATTATGGACTTCCGGGAAGTTGGCGGTGTGAGCAGGGCGGCAGAAATCTCCTCCCAACACTATATTTATCTACGAAAACACAGAAAATACATCTATTCCTAAAAGAGAGACCAGAATACACAGGAAAGTGCACAGCGTGCAGCTACACCCAAGAGGACTCGGCACCCCAAGAGGTGGGTAAGATACAGAGCCGGGACACAGCAGCACCCGAGCACTCCCCCACCCCAGCGCACCGGCGGGAGGAGAGGATTCAGAGCCGGGAGGGAGTGGAAGTGCACCCCGCGAAGTAGCCAGCCCCGGGGATCTGCACGGGGAGCGCTGACCCACATTGCGCAGTGCAGCAGAGATTGGAGAGACAGAGGGGCAGGATCTGAGCAGGGAACGCGCCAGGGTGCTTGCAGCCGGTTCCTGGGAAAGAAAAAAAAAAAGCGCGCGCTTTCTTCAGCGGTCTTAAAGAGGCAGGAGCCCAGCGGAGGAGCCGGATCTCCCCAGCACACTCAGCCCAGCAGGCTGTGAGTCCTGGGGAGTTTCAGACGCCTTAGCTGGCGACTGAGGAAGCATAGCCATACTTAACACTTCTCACTGAGATCAACAGCATCCTATTCGTTCCCACTCCTGCCAGAGAGATAAAGGGCCCTGCGGAGCGGCGCAGTCACAGCTGTGGAATAGTGGGGCAATAGCCCCACCTACAGCATTCCCACAGAATCTACGTCCGGTGGGCATTTTTTTTGGTTTTTTGTATTGTTTTTTGTTTTGTTTTTGTTTTTTCTTTTCTTTCTTTTTTTCTTTTTTCTTTCTTCTTTTTTTCTTTTTTTTTCTCTTTTTTTTCTTCTCTTTTTAAGGTCTTAAAGAGCCCAGCTGACATACGTGGCAACTATCAGTGACCAATTCTATAGCCATGAAAAGACAGAGGAATATGGTTCAGACCAAAATCAACCAGACAACCCCAGAGAGGGAGCCTGAAGGGATGGAAATGCAGTCTTCCTGAAAAAGAATTCAGAATAAAAGTCATAACCATGCTGATGGATCTACAGAGAAATGTGCAAGAGCTGAGGGAGGAAGTGAGGGAACTGAGGAAAGACAATACAGAAATCAGACAAGCGATCGACGGGCTTAACAGCAGAATGGATGAGATGCAAGAGACTGTTAATGGAATAGAAAACAGAGAACAGGAGTACAGACC
Source organism: Smutsia gigantea (assembly GCA_032199065.1). Taxonomy (NCBI): domain Eukaryota; kingdom Metazoa; phylum Chordata; class Mammalia; order Pholidota; family Manidae; genus Smutsia; species Smutsia gigantea. Next base: position 2,082 of record JAVSCE010007581.1, read on the forward strand.
AGCTGAGGCAGAGAGAGATAAAAGGATTTCTAGGAATGAAAGAATATTAAAAGAACTGTGTGACCAATCCAAACGGAACAATATTCGCATTATAGGAGTACCAGAGGAAGAAGAGAGAGAAAAAGGGATAGAAAGTGTCTTTGAAGAAATAATTGCTAAAAACTTTCCCTCGCTGGGGAAGGAAGTAGTCTCGCAGTACACCAAAGCTCATAGATCTCCCAACACAAGGGACCCAAAGAAAACAACACCAAGACACATAATAATAAAGATGGCAAAGATCAAAGATAAAGACAGGGTATTAAAGGCAGCTAGAGAGAGAAAAAAGATCACCTACAAAGGAAAACCCATCAGACTATCATCAGACTTCTCAACAGAAACCTTACAGGCCAGAAGAGAATGGCGTGATATATTTAACGTTATGAAACAGAAGGGCCTCGAACCAAGAATATTGTATCCAGCACGATAATCATTTAAATATGATGGAGGGATTAAACAATTTCCAGACAAACGAAAGTTGAGAGAGTTTGCCTCTCATAAACCACCACTACAGGATATCTTAAATGGACTGCTCTAGATGGAGGCACACCTAAGGCTAAAAAGATGTCACCAGAGAAAATAAAATCATAACAAAGAAAGCAGACCATCCAAATACTAACTAAAGGCAAAGAATAAAACACCTAGCATATAAAGAATGGAGGAGGAAGAATAAGAAGGGAGAGAAAGAAAGAAACATCAGACTGTGTTTACAATAACTTAACAAGAAAGTTAAGTTAGATTGTTAGATAGTAAAAAAGCAACCCTTGAACCCTTGGTAACCACGAATCTAAAGCCAGCAATGGCAATAAGTACATACCTATCAGTAATCACCCTAAATGTAAATGGACTGAATGCACCAATCAAAAGACACAGAGTAACAGAATGGATAAAAAAGCAAGACCCATCTATATGCTACTTACAAGAAACTCACCTCAAACCCAAAGATATACACAGACTAAAAGTGAAGAAGGGATGGAAAAAGATATTTCGTGCAAACAACAAAGAGAAAAAAGCAGGTGTTGCAGTACTTGTATCAGACAAAATAGACTTCAAAACGAAGAAAGTAGCAAAAGATAAAGAAGGATATTACATAGTGATAAAGGGGTCAGTCCAACAAGATATAACCATTATAAATATATATGCACCCAACACAGGAGCGCCAGCATATGTGAGACAAATACTAACAGAATTAAAGGAGGAAATAGACAGCAATGCATTCATCTTAGGAGACTTCAACACACCACTCACTCCAGAGGACAGATCAACCAGACAGAAAATAAGTAAAGACACAGAGGCACTGAACAACACACTAGAACAGATGGACCTAACAGACATCTACAGAACTCTACACCCAAAAGTAACAGGATACACATTCTTCTCAAGTGCACATGGAACATTTTCCAGAATAGACCACATACTAGGCCACAAAAAGAACCTCAGTAATTTCAAAAATATTGAAATCCTACCAACTAACTTCTCAGATCACCAAGGTATAAAACTAGAAATAAATTTTAGGAAGAAATCAAAAAGGCTCACAAATACATGGAGACTTAACAACACTCTCCTAATTAATCAATGGGTTAACGACCAAATCAAAACAGAAATCAAAGAATATATGGAGACTAATGACAACAACAACACAAAGCCACAACCTCTGTGGGACGCAGCAAAGGCAGTTCTAAGAGGAAAGTATATTGCAATCCAGGCCTATTTAAAGAAGGAAGAACATTCCCAAATGAATAGTCTAAAGACACAATTACTGAAATTGGAAAAAGAAGAACAAATGAGGCCCAAAGTCACCAGAAGGAGGGACATAATAAAGATTAGAGAAGAAATAAATAAAATTGAGAAGAATAAAACAATAGAAAAAATCAATAAAACCAAGAGCTGGTTCTTTGAAAAAATAAACAAAATAGATAAACCCCTAGCCAGACTCAGTAAGAGAAAAAGAGAATCTACACACATAAACACAATCAGAAATGAGAAAGGAAAAATCACGACGGACCCCACAGAAATACAAAGAATCATAAGAGAATATTATGAGAATCTATATGCTAACAAGCTGGAAAACATAGAAGAAATGGACAACTTCTTAGAAAAATACAACCTTCCAAGACTGACCAAGCAAGAAACAGAAAAACTAAACAGACCAATCACCAGCGACGAAATCGAATTGGTAATCAAAAAACTACCCAAGAACAAAACCCTGGGCCTGATGGATTCACCTCTGAATTCTACCAGACATATAGAGAAGAAATAACACCGATTCTCCTTAAAGTTTTCCAAAAAATAGAAGAGGAGGGAATACTTCCAAACTCATTCTATGAAGCCAGCATCACTCTAATACCAAAACCGGGCAAAGACCTCACCAAAAAAGAAAATTACAGACCAATATCCCTGATGAACGTAGATGCAAAAATACTCAACAAAATATTAGCAAACCGAATTCAAAAATACATCAAGAGGATCATACACCATGATCAAGTGGGATTCATCCCAGGGATGCAAGGATGGTACAACATTCGAAAATCCATCAACATCATCCACCACATCAACAAAAAGAAGAACAAAAACCACATGATCATCTCCATAGATGCTGAAAAAGCATTTGACAAAATTCAGCATCCATTCCTGATTAAAACTCTCAACAAAATGGGTATAGAGGGCAAGTACCTCAACATCATAAAGGCTATATATGATAAACCCACAGCTAACATCATACTTAACGGCGAGACGCTGAAAGCTTTTCTTCTAAGATCGGGAACAAGATAGGGAAGCCCACTCTCTCCACTGTTATTCAACATAGTACTGGAGGTCCTAGCCACAGCAATCAGACAAAACAAAGACATACAAGGCATCCAGATTGGTAAAGAAGAAGTCAAATTGTCACTATTTGCAGATGACATGATACTGTACATAAAAAACCCTAAAGATTCCATTCCAAAACTACTAGAACTAATATCTGAATTCAGCAAAGTTGCAGGATACAAAATTAACACACAGAAATCTGTTGCTTTCCTATACACTAATGATGAACTAACAGAAAGAGAAATCAGAAAAACAATTCCATTCACAATTGCATCAAAAACAATAAAATACCTAGGAATAAACCTAATGAAGGAAGTGAAAGACCTGTACTCTGAAAACTACAAGACACTCCTAAGAGAAATTAAAGAGGACACTATCAAATGGAAATGCATCCCATGCTGTTGGCTAGGAAGAATCAATATTGTCAAAATGGCTATACTACCTGAAGCAATCTACAGATTCAACGCAATGCCTATCAAACTACCAACAGCTTTCTTCAATGAACTGGAACAAATAATTCTGAAATTCATATGGAACCACAAAAGACCCCGAATAGCCAAATCAATCCTGAGAAGGAGGAATAAAACAGGGGGAATTACACTCCCTGACTTCAGGCTCTACTACAAAGCCACAGTAATCAAGACAATTTGGTATTGGCACAAAAACAGACCCACAGACCAGTGGAACAGAATAGAAAATCCAAACATTAACCCAAACATATACAGTCAATTAATATTTGATAAAAGTGCCTTGGATATACAATGGGGAGATGACAGCCTCTTCAGCAGCTGGTGTTGGAAAAACTGGACAGCTACATGTAAGAGAATGAAACTGGACTACTGTCTAGCCCCATACACAAAGGTAAACTCAAGGTGGATCAAAGACCTGAATGTAAGTCATGAAACCATAAAACTCTTAGAAAAAAACATAGGCAAAAATCTCTTGGACATAAACATGAGCACTTCTTCATGAACATATCTCCCCGGGCAAGGGAAACAAAAGCAAAAATGAACAAGTGGGACTATATCAAGCTGAAAAGCTTCTGTACAGCAAAGGACACCATCAGTAGAACAAAAAGACATCCTACAGTATGGGAGAATATATTCATAAAAAACGTATCTGATAAAGGGTTGACATCCAAAATATATAAAGAACTCATGCACCTTAACAAACAGAAAGCAAATAATCCAATTAAGAAATGGGCAGAGGACATGAATAGACACTTCTCCAAAGAAGAAATTCAGATGGCCAACAGGCACATGAAAAGATGCTCCTCATCGCTAATCATCAGAGAAATGCAGATTAAAACCACAATGAGATATCACCTCACACCAGTGAGGATGGCCAACATCCAAAACACAAACAACAACAAATGTTGGCGAGGATGTGGAGAAAAGGGAACCCTCCTACACTGCTGGTGGGACTGCAAATTAGTTCAACCATTGTGGAAAGCAGTATGGAGGTTCCTCAAAAAACTCAAAATAGAAATACCATTTGACCCAGGAATTCCACTCCTAGGAATTTACCCTAAGAATGCAGCAGCCCAATTTGAAAAGGACAGATGCACCCCTATGTTTATTGCAGCACTATTTACAATAGCCAAGAAATGGAAGCAACCTAAGTGTCCATCAGTAGATGAATGGATAAAGAAGATGTGGTACATATACACAATGGAATATTATTCAGCCATAAGAAGAAAACAAATCCTACCATTTGCAACAACATGGATGGAGCTAGAGGGTATTATGCTCAGTGAAATAAGCCAAGCCGAAAAAGACAAGTATCAAATGATTTCACTCATATGTGGAGTATAAGAACAAAGAAAAAAACTGAAGGAACAAAACAGCAGCAGACTCACAGAACCCAAGAACGGACTAATAGTTACCAAAGGGAAAGGGACTGGGGAAAATGGGCGGGAAGGGAGGGATAAGAGGGAAAAAGGGGCATTATGATTAGCAGATATAATGTTGGGGGGGCACGCGGAGGGCAGTACAACTCAGAGAAGACAAGTAGTGATTCTATAGCATCTCACTATGCTGATGAACAGTGACTGTAATGGGGTTGGTGGGGGGCACCTGATGAAGGGGTAGTTTAATAACCGTAATATTGCACATGTAATTGTAGATTAATGGTAATAAAATAAATAATATTAAAAAAACGATGTATTATGGTTTTCATGTAATATTAATTTTTTTACATGTACCTACCTTTAGTATAGTTTAGAAACTTAATTATACAGTTGCAGCCACCGTAGTGAATCTTCAGTGGTGCATTGTGAATTTGTTCCACTTTTTCCCTTTGATCGAGCTAGCCCTCCCTTAACTTACACCAATAGAGTTTACATTTATCAGTTAAATTGAATGAATACACTCATGTGTTCTGTAGTTAGTATGCACCATGCAGGTCACTTTTAAGAGAAGGCCTTTTATGACGCACTTGAGGTTAAGTGAAAGAATGCTTCAAAATTGTAGTAAATAAGGAAATAAAATACAACACTGAGTTTGTGAATTACTGAACAGAACTGATAAAGAGATTACTCTCCTTATTTAAAGAAAGAAAATAAAAGTAATATGGTGATGAAGAAAAACTATCTAAATAAATTATTCAGATATGCATTTTAAATTTAATTTTATAAACTGTGTCCTTCAATTTTGAACAAATCTGATTTTGTTATCTTCTGATATTCTGTTCTGTCTTAAAGGGCATGTAGATTTGCCAGAGGAGTAGTAGAAAGTGGAGAAGTTCAAAGACCACTCAGAACTCAGCTAGGTTAGTGTTATGTCTTAGAAACCATTTTTCAAACAGCTTAAATTTGCCCCAAAGTAGAAATAAATCTCTTTCCAACATAGTTCACTGAGAATGCAAATTTCTGCAGATACAGACTAAGAACTTAACTATAACTTCCAACACTGCTCGTTTGCGTATACCTTTTCTAACTTAGCTGTTAACAAAGCATGTCTATTTCTAAGGAAGAGCATCTTTTATAATCTTACCTCTGCTGTGTTGTAGATTCAGTATTTTCTTTGTTGGGCATGTGTGAAACCCACTATGCCTCTGATAGAAAAGTGTATCGCTACTGTGAATCTTTTGTTCCCCCCCCTCAAAAAAATTGATATGGGAAGTTGGAAAAGGAAGGAAAAACACTCATTTAAATTCATTGGAATTTAGGTGCATTTAGTCAGCAAGGAAGGACCCAGTATATATTTCTGGTAAAAATGGGGTGTCCCACCATATGGGACAGGGTGCGAGGGATCCTCTTTATCTCTGCTTCTTTGAAGTACCACTTCCATCATCACCATACTTTTTGGTATACAGGATCAAGTAGAGTAGAAATTTCCTGTTTAACACCTGTTTTCCTGAAATGCCACTGTTTCCTTAAAAAAAAAAGCCAAATGAATTTGAACATAATGCTGAGCTTGGGTTACTTTTCTGCAGGACTTCTTAAGAGACTTAATTTTGCTAATGGGCAGTGTGGATCCATAGACAATTTGGAGAAACACTATTTCCTCTCTCCCCCAACTCATAGTAAACAGTGTTTCCCAAACACCACCACACATTGCAGGGGTATGGTGTGTAAACCCTTTGTTTGAGGAATTCTACTAAGTTCTATGGAACACAGTTTGGGAAACTGACCTAAAAGAAATGTGGGTTAAAGAAGAAAATTTTTAAATAAAATAATAAGGAAAATGAGAAGGGAGGTACTATATATATTAGAAATATGTGAACCCAGATTTAAATAATTTTTTATGGAGCTGTTACCTGCATGTCTTTATCAATGGCTATGCAAAATTATGTTGGTAATACTTGTTAAATAGTTCTTTTAAATAGGGGGGATATTAAAATTATCTTGCGTTCATTTTCAGGGAAAGAAAGGCAAAGAAATTTTGGAGTCCAAATAGAAGGTGGAAAGTTGAACCTGTAAGATAAGCAGTAGCTTTATTTGATCCAAAATGGGAAAAGCTGTCCTTATAGGTGTATAACGATATATTTTTTTCTTTACTGTTGAAAATATAATGTGACAAAAGACAAAACACACAAAAAAGTGACCATGATAAAGACTTAAGTTGAAGGCAGTGGTTCAACTACTGGTATGATACTCTTTACGACAAAAGATTTTATGGTTAATTTTATTTGATTGGTTAGCCTTCTTTTAACTTAGGATTCTTTTTTGAACCAGCAGCCCCCACAAGAAAAGTAACTGCTCTTTATATCTCTTTTATCTCCCATTCTAACTAGAGGCTTCTTTTTCATAACAGGTTATTTATATATTTAAAAATTTGTTTTTTCTATTTGTCTCTACAAGCCTCTCCATAGAATTGTAGCAGAATCATTGATCACATTTTTGTAGAATAATGACTTCTGTTGAAATATGATAGTCTTGCTAAAACTTTGTGTTTGTTTCAGTTCTGTGACTTAAAAACTGAAAAGTGGTATCATGAATTTTGATACTAGGGGAGGCTATTTAGAAATAGATTTTGGCTTAAGGGCCAATCTTACTGGAGTTAAAAATTGAGATGTTAGGATTAGAGATCATTTTCAAATATGGTATGGCTTAAAATTATAAGCATAATCTTTATGAAAAGCACAAGTGTTGGTTTTTGAATTTAAAATAAATGTAAATAACATGGTAGTATGGTTTATGCATAGCAGAGCCAAGGAAATAGTCAGGTTGACTCTGTTTACTCAGAAGTACACAAAAATGTATATATGCTGATTAATACTAGTATTGGTTACCTATCATATTTATTAATGCATTCACTTAGGTAATAAAACTTTTAGGGGACCTTGCATAAAAAGACAGTTTAGAGCAAATTGCCACTCTGAGTATCATTTATATCATCTATGAATTTCATTAAGCTTTCCAAGAATTGTGTTATTAAAATAGATTCTAACATGTATTTTTCTGTTTCAAAGTGAAGAAATTTCACTTGTGCTTGGATACCTTTTGCCATATTCATTATGTTGTGAATTGGAAATGAATTCATTTCTACAAGATATATACCCTGTTGACTTGAGTACCTTGAAAGTACCTATTGATGGAACTAAAATCTCTTGGTGATAACTAGGAATAGCTATCATATTCTGAATTATTGCTTAAAAATGATAGATGCATAGTAACATTGATATTTAAGTCACTGTTTGCAGAGCCCACCCACTCCACCTTACTGCAAGATAATTTTGTGGTGGGGCTGAATCCATCATTTAGGCTTAGCATCTTAACAGTTCCCTTTTCCTTTCCCTATCATGCCGTTGATTTGTTGAACTAATGGGGTAATTTGTCCTTTAGAAGGTTGCAAATTCTGGATTTAGTGGGTTGCTTCCTTTTAGTGTCAATTAACCTGTTCCTCCATCCCCTGTGTTTATTTCCTGAAAAGTGATAGTTAAATCTAAAGATTGATAACATTCATGTTCACTATTTTAGGCATACTTCATAAGTAATGTTATGCTTTTCATCAGATCATGAGGCATATAATGTTTAGTCATCCCATTTTCATGGTAAGATTGACCAGAGCCTTTTTTTTTAGGTATTAATAGTCTGAAACTGTGTTTTTTTTAAAATGCACCCCACATGATTCTTAAGTGTTCAGAAGTTTAAGAACGTATTGTAATGAAACCAATTTAGTTGCTGAGATAACTGGTTTAACTTGTCATCAGCATGTAGGCCAGAGCTGCATCCAGAACAAAACCTGCAGGTGACATCTGGTTGAGGGGCACCTGCTCAAGCTGCATCTGTCATCCCTAAGCTGGGACACACCCTATACTCTGTTTTGTCTCTGAGCTCGAGAAGACAACAGGGCTCCACTGTAGTTAAGCGGGGAAAAAAGAGTAAATGACCTACCAATTCAAACTTACCCTAATTGTATTTATATAACTTGGATTTTTAAAAATAAATATAAAATGTTTTTCTTAATATCTAGGTTTTTTTTCCCTGTATAGGACTTCATAATATTCTTCCTAATTGAGATACCATTTGCTTTATTGAATTTACTGAATTCTTTTCTCATTGTGAGGATTTTGCTGGTCTATCCCAGTAGATGTGTAGGGGAGTTAATTTACATTGTATCCTCCTATAAAAATAACAGTACTAGAGAAGACAAGTAGTGACTCTATAGCATCTTACTATGCTGATGGACAGTGACTGTAATGGGTTATGTGGTGGGGACTTGATAATAGAGGGAGTCTAGTAACCATAATGTTGCTCATGTAGTTGTATATTAATAATAGCAAATTTTTTTAAAGCCAATAAATAAATAACAGTACTAACAATAGCTTGTTTTATGCACTTCATCTTCATATTTGAAACCATTTTCATATGTGAGGTTTTATTTTTATTTCAGATTTTAAAAGTAATTGCTCTTATTTAATCTTAGAGAAAAAAAACACTTAGAAAAAAATGACACCACTCAAACTTTTTCTTCTGGAGCATGAGGACTACCTCTTAAAAAAAAACATAAATGACTGTAGGTTATATCCAACTCTCAATCTTTTTTTTAAAATTTATTTTGGTATCATTAATCTACAATTACATGTGCAATATTATGGTTATTAAACTACCCCCTTCATCAGGTCCCCCCCAAGAATCCCAATACACTCACTGTCCATCAGCGTACTGAGATGCTATAGAATCACTAGTTGTCTTCTCTGAGTTGTACAGCCCTCCCTGTGCCCCCCCCAACATTACACCTGCTCATCGTAATGCCTCTTTTTCCCCCTTGGCCCTCCCTTCCCACCCATACTCCCCAGTCCCTTTCCCTTTGGTAACTATTAGTCCATTCTTGGGTTCTGTGAGTCTGCTGCTGTTCTGTTCCTTCAGTTTTTTTCTTTGCTCTTAAACTCCACATATGAGTGAAATCATTTGATACTTGTCTTTTTCGGCTTGGCTTATTTCGCTGAGCATAATACCCTCTAGCTCCATCCATGTTGTTGCAAATGGTAGGATTTGTTTTCCTCTTACGGCTGAATAATATTCCATTGTGTATATGTACCACCTCTTCTTTATCCATTCATCTACTGATGGACACTTAGGTTGCTTCCATTTCTTGGCTATTGTAAATAGTGCTGCGATAAACATAGGGGTGCATCTGCCTTTTTGAAACTGCGCTGCTGCAATCTTAGGGTAAATTCCTAGGAGTGGAATTCCTGGGTCAAATGGTATTTCTATTTTGAGTTTTTTGAGGAACCTCCATACTGCTTTCCACAATGGTTGAACTAATTTGCATTCCCACCAGCAGTGTAGGAGGGTTCCCTTTTTCCACATCCTCGCCAACATTTGTTGTTGTTTGTGTTTTGGATGTTGGCCATCCTCACTGGTGTGAGGTGATATCTCATTGTGGTTTTAATCTGCATTTCTCTGATGATTAGCGATGTGGAGCATCTTTTCATGTGCCTGTTGGCCATCTGGATTTCTTCTTTGGAGAAGTGTCTATTCATGTCCTCTGCCCATTTCTTAATTGGATTATTTGCTTTTTGTTTGTTGAGGTGCATGAGTTCTTTATATATTTTGGATGTCAACCCCTTATCAGATACGTCATTTATGAATATATTCTCCCATACTGTAGGATGTCTTTTTGTTCTACTGATGGTGTCCTTTGCTGTACAGAAGCTTTTCAGCTTGATATAGTCCCACTTGTTCATTTTTGCTTTTGTTTCCCTTGCCCGGGGAGATATGTTCATGAAGAAGTCGTTCATGTTTATGTCCAAGAGATTTTTGCCTATGTTTTTTTCTAAGAGTTTTATGGTTTCATGACTTACATTCAGGTCTTTGATCCATTTTGAGTTTACTTTTGTCTATGGGGCCAACTCTCGTGTTACGTGTCAGCCTTAATTGCCAGTTAGAAAAGTCTATTTTCCATATTTTCAGATCATACTTTCTCCCTTCACCTTCCCATCCCCTTTCCTGGTAATACACCTGCTTTATGTTTTGCAAAGCATTGTCTCATATCCTTCCTTTATCTACAGTGGTTAAATATCTTCAGGTATAGTATGTGTTCCAGGTACCTTTCCTCTGTTTTCTATCAGTAAATGATTTTTTTTATTACCATATAATGGGGTCAAACTAAAATGTTTCTTTTTATACAGCAGGATGGCAATAAAGTTGAACAAGAATCTATTGTTTGAATGTGTATCTTTTTGTGATACATGGTAAGTATCTGTGACTCTCATCATTTTGTGAGTTTTTAGTATTGTACTTGGTAAATTCTTGTGTTCAGTGGTCAGTTCTGTGATGAAAGTGATGTTTAACATATAATTATAACATGTACATCTTATCTTTCATCGTGAAATGTTTTCAGATGAATTTTTTTGTCCCTCTCCTAGCCAGTTGGTTAGTTGTAAATAAATAAAATGTTAATATAAACATACATGAAGTTAGTAGTGACATTCTTCTGTTAAAAAAGTACAAAGAAGAGATTGTATGTTAGGGCCGTAGGCAGAAAATACCTAACCAGTAGTGTTTTAGAGAGGGTCTCAATTTAAATTTGTCAGTAGTATTGCCCAGGTTGATCACACCTTCCATAATCGTTCATAGATTAAGTGAGTTTTCAATGTACTTGAGCTCACATCAGACCACTGAGTACTTCATAAACAGAATTTAGTACCATAGCAGGCTGTACCTCCAACTCCACTCACAAGTAACAGGTCAGGAGTGCTTAAATGGTTTGGTATAAATGTTTTAGTTTATACCATTAGATAGTTAAGCTTCTGAACCTATGAGTTTTTTCAGGTAGCCCCACATTACGAGGTATTGATTCAATGTAGTAGTGAAAAAATACTTGAGAGAGGAATGGGGCACAATGGGAGGAAGAAATGATACAGACCTATCATTTTCTTCCCTTGCTATGTATCTTTGATATTATTATTATTTTTTGGTTGTCTCTGTGTGAGCTCTTGTCTACACTTCATTGATATCAACCATTGTTAGTATTGTACCACACTGGCTTTATATTTTTCTTTATATGTGATGCTATGTATATATACACATATATTGTTACTGTTACTACTTTTATATAATCATTTGATATTATTACAGATATAATGCCCTTTAGTCTTAAATATAAGCATGTATTATCTAGGAATAAAAACATTCTTTTATGTAACAAGGTACAAATTATCAAATTCAGAAAGCTTAACATGGATACAGGCCTTACTCAAATTTTACCTGTTGTCCCAAAGATGTCTTTTATGGCAATCATACCCACCCACTCTCACCCATAATCTTGTATTACATTTTGTTATCATAGCTCCAGGTCCTCAGCCATTCATGATATTACCATTTCTTAGTGGTACAGGCCAGCTATACTCTAAAATGCAGATTTGTCTGATATTTTTTCAGTATTAGATTTAGGTTAGACATTTTTTTTTTGGCAGGAGGCATGTGATTATCACTTTGTGTCATTATTGCTGATGTTAACTTTGGGTAAGATGGTGTCTTTCTGATTTCTCTATTGTAAAGTTTCCATTTTCTCTTTTGTAATATTATAATAGGTAACCTGTGGGGACATACCCTGAGACTGTAAATATCTTGCTCATCATTAGACTTTTTACCAGTAGTTTTAACATTATCCACTGATGATTCTTGCTTTAATCAGTTGTTATGAAGGATGTATGATACTTACTTTCTAACTTTATCATTGCTTCTACATTTATTAGATGGCAACCTATGATAAGGGATATATTTTCATTCTTATTACACTTTTGTTTTATGCAGTTAGTTAAAATCTATTTTTGTTGCACATTTTGCTGCTTAAATTTGGCCAATAGGAGAGCCCTTTCAAGCTGGCTCCTGTGCCTCCTTAACACATTCCCATTTTCTGTGAGTCTTCCTGGCTTTCTGACACAATCCTCGCATCAGCTGTTTCTCTAAAGATTCCTGGTTCCTTTAGTGTGGAATGGTATATAGAAACCAAGATATGGTTGGTAGGTGTGCCCACTGTTATTGGGTTATCTCTTCTTCCAGGCCCTTTCAGAAGATAGAACTAGGAAGTTTAATTATTTTAAGTATAAATATACGTACTTTGAAAATAAGGCTATCTCTACTGACACCTTAGTTACAATCCAGACAAGTTTCTTCTTACTTTTTTCCCTTCCATGTATTTCCCTTCATCTGCACTGAGGACCCTAGTTTCCTAAAACCAGTGTATTTACTCACCTTGTCAGTTCTATAATACATAGAGAATAGTTTCAGAATTGGTTATACCCATGCCACTAGAAAAAACAAACCTGCCAAGTAGAGTTACACATTTGTTTGCAGTTATTTTTTGTGCGTGTTCAGACTGAAGCTACACTGGTAAAATACTGTGTTTAAAAAGTTAACAGTGAGTGGATTTCTTTTTTTCCCCCAGGAGTTATTATTCACTTAAAATATAGTAAAATACATGTTTTTTCCATTTGTATTCATGTGTGTTTTTCCCCCATTTTGTGGCTTATATAGCATATTATGATATCTGGGAGTGTCATTCACATTGTTTCTTCAATTTTACTTATGAATAAAACAATAAAACTTTAACATCAAAATTTTTAAAAAGATATTCTTGAAGGTTACCCTCTTCCCTTCCCTATTTCTTCTACCACATTCCCATCCTACTTTGTTATTAACCAATTTCCTCAGTTTCTGCTTATCCTTCCTGGGTCTCTTTTTGCAAAAATGAGGTATGCATATATCTTCTTAGTTCCTCTTAAAATGAAGAATGCACCTTTTTCTTTTGTATTTTGCCTTTATATACTTAATATATCTTGATGATCATTCTAAATAAATTCATAACATCCCATTCTTTTTTTTAAAAAAACAGCTGCATAGTAAACCATTGTGTGGATATATCTGAGTTTATTCAACCAATCTCCCAAATAATGGCACTTGGGTTGTTTCCAGTATTTTATAGTGGTGAATAATAACATTTGAATAATCTGCAAATCTAGTAACCTTGTACAAATGTATTTTCAGATTTTTGGAGGTGGATCTTCACAGTAAATTACTAAAGTGAGGATTGACAGAGTAATCAAAAAATAAGTGCATATGTAGTTTTGTTAAATATTGTCAAATTCCCTTTATAGGACAACTGTTTGCATTCCCACCAGCAGTGTATGAAAATGCCTGTTTCCTGCAGTCTTGCCATGTTGTCAGGCTTTTTAGTTGTGCCAATCTGTGAAGTTAAGAAATGGTATATCACTGTATTTTAGTCACTGTGGTTTTATATTTTAATATTTGGTGTGACATTCCCATCTCAGTTTTTCTTTTACAAGATTTTCTTGGGTCCTCTTCTTTGTTTCTTTTTCCATATGAACTTTAGTGTTAATTTGTTCTGGTTCCAGATCACATAAAAAGGAAAGCCCATCAGGCTATCATCAGACTTCTCAGCAGAAACCTTACAGGCCAGAAGGGAGTGACATGATGTATTAATGCAATGAAGCAGAAGGGCCTTGAACCAAGATTATCATTTAAATTTGAAGGAGGGATTAAACAATTCCCAGATAAGCAAAAGCTGAGAGAATTTACCTCCCACAAACCATCTCTACAGTGTATTTTGGAGGGACTGCTATAGATGGAAGTGTTCCTAAGGTTTAATAGCTGTCAGCAGAGGTAATAAAACCACAGTAAAGAAAGTAGAACAGCTACTTACTAAGCAAATGCAAAATTAAATTAACTATCCCCAAAGTCAATCAAGGGATAGACAAAAGAGTACAGAATATGATACCTAATATATAAAGAATGGAGGAGGAAGAAAAAGGAGGAGAGAAAAAAAGAACCTTTAGATTGTGTTTGTAATAGCATATTAAGTGAGTTAAGTTAGACTCTTAGATAGTAAGGAAGTTAAGCTTGAACTTTGGGTAACCACCAATCTAAAGCCTGCAATGGCAATAAGTACATACCTATCGATAATCACCCTAAATGTAAATGGGCTGAATGCACCAATCAAAAGACATACAGTCACTGAATGGATAAAAAAGCAAGACCCATGTATATGCTGCCTACAAGAGACTCACTTTAAACCCAAAGACATACACAGACTAAAAGTGAAGGGATGGAAAAACATATTTCATACAACTAATAGGGAGAAAAAAGCAGGAGTTACAGTACTTGTATCAGACAAAATAGACTTCAAAAGAAAGAAAGTCACAAGAGACAAAGAAGGACATTACATAATGATAAAAGTGTCAATCCAACAAGAAGCTATAACCATTATAAATATGTATGCACCCAACACAGGAGCACCTACATATGTGACAAATACTAACGGAATTAAAAGGGGAAATAGAATGCAATGCATCATTCTAGGAGACTTCAACACTCCACTTACTCTGAAGGACAGATCAACCAGACAGAAAATAAGTAAGGAGACAGAGGCACTGAACAACACATTAGAACAGATGGACCTAACAGACATCTACAGAACTTTGCACCCAAACGCAGCAGAATACACATTCTTCTCAAGTGCACATGGAACATTTTCTAGAATAGATCATATACTAGGCCAGAAAAAGAGCCATGGTAAATTCAAAAAGATTGAAATTGTACCAACCAGTTTCTCAGACCACAAAGGTATGAAACTAGAAATAAAATATACAAAGAAAATGAAAAATCCCACAAACACATGGAGGCTTCACAACATGCTCCTAAATAACCAATGGATCAATGACCAAATAAAAACAGAGATCGAGCAATATATGGAGACAAATGACAACAATAATTCAACACCACAAAATCTAATCTCTGGGACGCAGCGAAGGCCATGTTAAGAGGAAAGTATACTGCAATACAGGCCTACCTGAGGAAAGAAGAACAATCCCATACGAGCAGTCTAAACTCACGATTAAGAAAACTAGAAAAAGAAGAACAAATGAGGCCCAAAGTCAGTAGAAGGAGGGACATAATAAAGATTAGAGCAGAAATAAATAAAATTGAGAAGAATAAAACAGTAGAAAAAATCAATGAAAGCAAGAGCTGGTTCTTTGAGAAAATAAATAAATTAGATAAACCCCTAGCCAGACTTATCAAGAAAAAAAGAGTCTACTCACATAAACAGAATCAGAAATGAGAGAGCAAAAATCACTATGGATACCACAGAAATACAAAGAATTATTAGAGAATACTATGAAAAATTATATGCTAACAGACTGGATAACCTAGAAGAAATGGACAACTTTCTAGAAAAATACAGCCCTCCAAGGGTGACCCTGAAAGAAATAGGAAATTGGAACAGACCAATTACCAGCAATGAAATTGAACTGGTAATCAAAAACCTACCTGAGAACAAAACCCCTGTACCACATGGCTTCACCACTGAATTTTATCAAACATTTAGTGAAGACCTAATACCCATCCTCCTTAAAGTTCGCCAAAGAGTAGAAGAAGAGGGAATAATTCCAAACTCATTCTATGAGGCCAGCATCACTCTAATACCAAAACCAGGCAAAGACACCACAAAAAAAGAAAATTACAGACCAATATCCCTGATGAACAGAAATACAAAAATACTCAACAAAATATTAGCAAACCGAATTCAAAAATAAATCAAAAAGATCATCCATCATGATCAAGTAGGATTTATTCCAGGGATGCAAGGATCGTACAACATTCGAAAATCCATCAACATCATCCACCACATCAACAAAAAGAAGAACAAAAACCACATGATCATCTCCATAGATGCTGAAAAAGCATCTGACAAAATTCAACATCCATTCATGATAAAAACTCTCAACAAAATAGGTATAGAGGGCAAGTACCTCAACGTAATAAAGGCCATATATGACAATCCCACAGCCAACATCATACTTAACAGCAAGAAGCTGAAAGCTTTTCTTTTAAGATCAGGAACAAGACAAAGTTGCCCACTCTCCCCACTTCTATTCAACATAGTACTGGAGGTCCTCGCCACAGCAGTCAGACAACACAAAGAAATAAAAGGCATCCAGATTGGCAAGGAAGAAGTTAAACTGTCCCTGTTTGCAGATAACATGATATTGTACATAAAAAACCCTGAAGAATCCACTCCAAAACTACTAGATCTAATATCTGAATTCAGCAAAGTTGCGGGATACAAAATTAATACACAGAAATCTGTTGCATTCCTATACACTAACAATGACCTAGTGGAGAGAGAAATCAGGAAAACAATTCCATTCACAGTTGCATCAAAAAGAATAAAATACCTAGGAATAAACCTAACCAAGGAAGTGGAAGACCTATACTCTGAAAACTACAAGACACTCATGAGAAAAATTAAAGAAGATACCAATAACTGGAAACACATCCCATGCTCATGGATAGGAAGAATTAATATTGTCAAAATGGCCATCCTGCCTAAAGCAATCTACAGATTTAATGCAATTCCTATCAAAATAGCAACAGCATTCTTCAATGAACTAGAGAAAATCATTCTAAAATTCATATGGAACCAAAAAAGACCCGAATCGCCAAAGCAATCCTGAGAAGGAAGAATAAAGCTGGGGGGATTATGCTCTCCAACTTCAAGCTCTACTACAAGGCCACAGTAATCAAGACAATTTGGTACTGGCACAAGAACAGACCTATAGACCAAAGGAACAGACTGGAGAGCCCCAATATAAGCCCAACCATATATGGTCAATTAATATGTGATAAAGGAGCCATGGACATAACAATGGGGAAATGACAGCCTCTTCAACAGCTGGTGTTGGCAAAACTGGACAGCTACATGCCAAAGAATGAAACTGGATTATTGTTTAACCCCATATACAAAAGTAAACTCGAAATGGATCAAGGACCTGAATGTAAGTCGTGAGATCATAAAATTCTTAGAAGACAACATAGGCAAAAATCTCCTGAATATAAGCATGAGCAACTTCTTCCAGAATCCATCTCCTCGAGCAAGGGAAACGAAAGCAAAAATGAACTCATGGGACTACATCAAACTAAAAAGTGTCTGTATGGCAAAGTACACCATCAACAGAACAAAAAGGCATCCTGCAATATGGGAGAATATATTTGTAAATGACATGTCCGACAAGGGGTTAACATCCAAAATATATAAAGAACTTACACGCCTCAACACCCAAAAAGCAAATAACCCAATTAAACAATGGTCAGAGCATAAGAAGAGACAGTTCTCCAAAGAAGAAATTTAGATGGCCAACAAACAGATGAAAAGATGCTCCACATCACTAATCATCAGGGAAATGCAAATTACAACCACAATGAGATATTGCCTCATACCTGTAGGGCTGGCCAGCATCAAAAAGACTAAGAACAACAAATGCTGGCGGGGATGCAGAGAAAGGGGAACCCTCCTGCACTGCTGGTGGGAATGTAAGCTAGTTCAACCATTGTGGAAAGCAATATGGAGTTTCTTCAAACAACTAAAAATAGAAATACCATTTGACCAGGAATTCCACTCCCAGGAATTTACCCAAAGAATACAAATTCTCAGATTCAAAAAGACATATGCACCTCTGTGTTTATTGCAGCACTATTTACAATAGCCAAGATATGGAAGCAACCTAAGTGTCCATCAGTAGATGAATGGATAGAGAAGATGTGGTACATATACACAATGGAATACTAATCAGCTGTAAGAAAGAAACAAATCTTACCATTGCAACAACATGGATAGAGCTGAAGGATATTATGCTCAGTGAAATAAGCCAGGCGGAGAAAGACAAGTGCCAAATGATTTCCCTCATTTGTGGAGTATAACAATGAAGCAAAACTGAAGGAACAAAATAGCAGCAGACTCAGAGACTCCAAGAAGGAACTAGTGGTTTCCAAAGGGGAGGGAGGTGGGAGGGCAGGTGGGAGGGTGGGAGAAGGAGATTGAGGGGTATTATGTTTAGTACACATGGTGTGGGGGGGTCATGGGGAAAACAGTTTAGCACAGAGAAGGCGCATGGTGAATCTGTGGCAATTTACCACACTGAAGGACAGTGACTGCATTGGGGTATGGGTGGGGAGTTGATAATATGGGTAAATGTAGTAACCACATTGTTTTTTCATGTGAAACCTTCATAGAAGTGTATATCAATAATACCTTAATAAAAAATTAAAATAAAAAAATAATCTGGGAGAGGAATGTTGAGGTGGCTAATTGTGGTATGGATGGAACAAAACTGACCTTGAGTTGGTACCTGAGGGGTACTAGTCTCTCTACTTTGTACATGGGTTTGGAAATTTATATTATTATTATAAAAGCTGTTTTTAATTTTTCCCGAGTTTAATTTTTACTTTGAAAAAAGGTCTTTGAATTGCATTGTGGTTAGAGAATGTGCCCTATATAATATTTAACCTTAAATTTATTGTGGTTTTCTGTATGAATTGATATATGATCAGTTTTGTCATTTCTGTGATGTAAGAATCATGTGTCTAATAAATCAATCTTATTGGTAATTATATTCACATTTTCTACTACTAATTTATTTTTTGTGTACTTAATCTGTCAGATACTATAATAGGTTAGTTTTTCCCACATACATAATAATACTTCCCACATTATTTGATCCCACATGTTTTGCATGGACTCTTTCCAGCCTTTGTGTTGTTTACACTTACTAAACTTATTACTTGAGCAGTGCCATTTAAAGTAATTTCTATACTTTATGCTAACTTGCCATATTTGCCTCCTTCCTCTGAGTCTGTGACCAATGGCGTAAAAGCCACCATTGTATTATATTAATTTTTTTTAATATAATTTATTTTGGTATCATTAATCTACAATTACATGTGCAATATTATGGTTATTAAACCACCCCATCAGGTACCCCCCACCAACTCCATTACAGTCACTGTCCATCAGCATAGTGAGTTGCTATTATATTAATTATTATAACAAAATAATTAAATGCCAAGTTGAAGAAAAAGAAGATACAGCTTACCCCACCTGAATCTGTTTGGATTGTTTAACTAGGGAACCTAGTTCTCTGTGGTTGCCTGGTGTGAGAGTTCCTGCCATTTGGATTCCAATATTTAACCGGTCTTGAGTTAAATATGTCATGTACTAGGCATATCACTGTAAGAGCTCAGTAATACTTGTTTGATTAAATACTGAACTATTCAAGTGATGTCAATAACTTTGAGAGGAAAGAGAAATGTATAGTCTAGCATTTGTACTTGAGTGAACACTGTATCCATCAGTGTGTAAGCTCAAGGTTGATAGAAAATTAGAAGACTTAGACTTTGAAATGTTTTTTACCTGCTTTCTCTGTCTGTCAATACTTTTTAGTTTTTAGAAGTGTAACTCTTTGAAAAACCAAAAATAAGACTTTGTGCTTATTTATTGACAGGGACAACAGATCAGAACCCACTGCCAAAACCTTAGTTGAATTAAGAAAGATTGAGTCTCATTGGAAATATTTAATCATGACAAGGAGAACTAGTATTGCCGGTCAAGCCAGGGGAATAAAAAATTTTTAAATCACGGCAATTTGCCTAACCACAAATTTCTGGGGATTAGAATTATGTAAAAAATCTTTTTGGAGGACTAGGGTTAGAATGTCCCAAGCAATGAGAAGTCATGTATGTTTTTTAAACCTTATGAAAATTTGAATTATAAAGGGTTATGTATGTAATAATACATACTGTTTATTTTGAGTGTATAGCAATTGTGTTGTCAGTCACTCCATTACTTGCTCTTCGTTTTGGTTGTTCTAGGAGGGGAAAAATCATATTTATGGTTCTTTCTTTACTAGCAATGCTTTCTCCCCTAGTTGTAATAAAAAACACAGATTTTAAATCTGTGCTCAATTATGAGTAACAAATACATAACATACAAAAATGTTATTAATGTAAGATTTTGATTTAAAAATTCTATATCTTACTGTTATTTTTATTATATTTAGATAAAAATTATTTAATAAAGATTATTTTTTAGTTTGTTTTAGCCATTCTGCACTGAGTTCAGTTGATTATGAAAGACTACTCTCTATGCCTCTGTCAGTACCATGCCTTGAGTAATTTCATGTGATGTAGATGATCTGTCATTTTCAGAAAATGTCACTTATTTTTGAGCAGTGTTTGTGTCTAAATTTACATTTATTTTTCTTTTTATGATATTTGCATTAGAAATTCAAAAAGAATAGGCTTGATGTATTTACCTGTTTAAGTCCATTGTGGGCCTATGCTATAGAGAGACTGCTTCTTTTTACATCCTTTTGTTTGTTTTGTATTTTTAGCTGTAAGTTCTGTCTGCTGGGGACATCCCCGAGATCAGGGAGAAATGCGTGCAGCCGTGTGCTCTCCTCAGTGCCCAAGGGTCACATCTGTGCATCTGCTCTGCTTTTGTAGGCTGCATACTCTGACAGTCAAGTGCTGGATCCTGCAGCTGTTAAGCTGCCAGCTAGCAAAGAATTCCTTGCTCACGCTTACATGGAGAACTTGGAGGGAACTGAAAGGGACAGTTTGATTCCTTTTCCAGGCTCAAAGATGTGGATTATTGTGCTTAGCAAAGCTGGAAAGGGGAAAATGAGGAATGATAATGATTTTCCATGTCATTAGTTTTTGTATTTGTAAAATTATACCTTCCATTCATCCCATCTTGAAAGTTAAGGTTTGGCACTAAAAAGAATACTCCTGAGGCCATCTGTATGTTCATTGATACCCACCCTCCCTCCTCTCAGCCGCCTGTAACTAAAACCGCAAAGAGTGGGTAGCTGCAGGACTTCTGAAATAACTCCTAGTGGAGCTAGGGTCTGCCTGGTCGGGAGTGGCAGACGGAGTCATCTGTAAAGTAAGCACATCGAGAACTTTGCTGGGGTAAATGTAAGTCACTGTATTTAATCAGCTTAACGTCTTCCTTGTAAAGTACAGTAACAAATCTGTCAGTTACGGCACTGTATTGGATGGGTTTAATTGGACGTGTTAAAATCTTACTTGGGAATCTAATTATAAACTGGTAGGTAATGATTGATTGAGAATTTGACATTTTAATTCTAATTAATATTAAGAAGATTAATCATACTCAGCGATAGAGTGAGGGATACAGAAACTATCTTATAAATTAGTCAGAAAGTATTAGGCACATCACTTTTGGATGGGAATTTGGCTATATTGCTATTTAAAGGGGTATAGCATTTCCACTGTCTATCCAGAGAAAAATACTCAAAACCAGTGCAAGAGTAGCTTATTGTTACCTGATTTGTAATAGCAAAACATAAAGCTGAAAGTAACGAAATATATCACTGAGTTCTCATTAAATTTTAATGTACCAATAAGATCAAATTATATAGCTGTTAAGAGTTAGGTGGCAATGTGTTAATTGACATACCTAGATACCTAATATATCAGGTAAAAGATGTTAGGTAAAAATGTGCACAGAGAATATACTCAAGTGTGTATATGATCCTGCAGTTATCTCTGGAGAGTGAGATTGAGGAGTCCAGAATCTTCTCATTTTCACTTGGTTTTTAAATAACACTGTATAATATTTTTTAAATCAGCAAATAAAGTCTGTTGCCATTCATTTACATATAGTTATCCACTGATACTCCCTACTTTTGAATTTTATATGAGTAATCATGTGGTCTTTTCTAAAATACAGAAAATGTTAGAACCACTTCAGTGAGTTTCTCTGCAGTATTACTTCTGAAGTGACCGTTCCACTACTATAAGCTTTGTGGTATTTTATCTTTTTTAATTTAGGGCCTCCAGAAGAGGAAAACAGATACACATGGTAGGGGTAAGATGTAACTTTATTTTTAAATCTCTGCGGTGTGTTTTTCTATTTCAGTTACCTAGAAAAGTACGAGAAAGTTCATCATTTTGGGGAGGAGGATGATGAGGTCCCACCAGGCAATCCGAAGCCACAGCTTCCTGTTGGTGCCATTCCATCTTCCTACAATTACCAGCAACACAGTGTGTCAGGTAAACCTCACTGGAATTTAACAGGGCACATTGGAAAGTAGACACCAGCCAACACGTTAGTCCCCTGCTGTGCATATGGAACACTTGGCCTTGGGGTAATGCAGCTTCCAAAGGTCCACATCTAAGTGGTATCAGGGCCCTTTCTGTCATGGGATGCATTAGATTTCTGGTTGCAAAAATTTTCAGTTACAGATACCTAAATTTTCAAATGAAGTTTTTTTCCTTATTCCTTTTGACTCATGGTCAGTTTGATCAGAAAAGTAACTAAAGAGAGAAAAAAAAGGTCCTCTTAGTATTGAGGAAACCAAGAATACTTCTGTTGCACCCACTAGATTTTCTACAACTACTGGAACTCCCAGCCCCGAAATTCCTCAGAAGTGTTTCTAGCTATTTGACTATTTTCCTGCCATACTACCAGGAGTAAAATGTTTTCACTTATGTCATTCTTGTAATAGTTACAGAGGAATCTGTAGCTAAAAAGAACAGGACTCAAATTGGAAGTAATCAGATTGAGAGTCTGATAAAGAAGTTTTTGAGTCAGAGTAGATGGGGGTTCCAGTGTTTGGTGCCTCTGGGTATCAGGGCTGTGATGACTGGGAAGAATGCTCCGAAGAGGTAAGCATCTCTTTTCTTCAGTCACCAGCATTTGGCCTAAAAAGGGAAGATAGGTCTTTCTCAAGGGTATGTTCTTGATAAATTTATAGTTTTCTAGATACCTATTCTTCATTGGTCCCAGTCTCTTATAGGTTATTCTTAGATTTTTAACTCTCTCTAATGTGCTGTCACTAATTTTTTAATTTTATTTTCCATTATCATTTCTAAAGTGTCTTTGATATTGGACTCCATATTTCCTCCCCAGTCAGTACTAACTGAAGAAACAATCTTTTATAATCCATCACCGCCATTAGAAGACGTTTTATCGGATGCTTTTCTGTATTTAGGGCAGAGGGTGGTGAGTGCAAACCAAACCTAGCTTTGTTTTTAATGAGTAGTTAGTTACTACCTCAAGAACCAAGGTTAAAGGGGGTATTTTAGGTCACCATGTAGAGTATCTTGCTACTAGTTGATGCTGACAAAATAAAACAGGGTGACTTGTTAGGTGATATGGCTCCATGTTCCCAGAAAGAGCTAATGACTATTACCGAATCTCAAGGATGTTGTAGAGGGTATTCCTACATACTGTCCAAGTCCCATTTACAACCATTATTAACTTGATGACAGTGTGATTCCTACATTTCAGCGATGGCAAAGCTGTCCCTTCTTATAGCTTAAGTAGAGTTTGGTGTCTGCTACTGTAGTTTCCTAAACTGACCCATTTCTGTATTTGATCTTGTTTAAAATGAAATTGTTGCCTGTATCCATTTTGTTTTCTCCCCCAACTAAACTGCTTTACTTAAGAATGAAGATGCAAATATTTCTGGTATTTCAGAAGCCTAGTGAGGGTCATTGTTAAGGCACACAGGTTATGGGAATGACAGAATTGCTTAACCTGGTGATAATAACTCCTCTCTGATGTACAGTCCTATGTCCGTCTGGGTTTTTTTTATGGGAAAATCTGAGCAGTTCTGTAACATATGTTGTAGTATAAGAAAACCAGGATGGGAACTCGTAAAAAGAAAGAAAGTACGAATGGGTGGGGAACATCAGACTATATAGTATATCTAATTCATACCAAAAAGGCGTAGTGTTTCAGGGGAGCGTTTATAAATGGGAAGGTGCTTTTAGTTTTTAGGACCCCATAGCAACACCATGATGCTGCTCTAAAAGTGAGCATGGTTATCCATACAGAAATCTTGCACTGGTGATTCTTTTTGAGTGCCATTAAGGAAAATAGAGTGCCCTTCATAGCTGTCAGTGTGTGTGTGTGTGTATTTTAAATAAACCCCAAAATGGAATTACCTAGTGGTAAATTAAGAGCCTTTAGGAAGTTTTAGTTATACATTTTAAAAGATTTGTGTCTACATTTGATCATATAGCCCTACTGTCCCTTGAGGTTTTTGACAAATATATTTGAATAAATATTTATCTAGAGATACTTATATTGTTGATATTAAGAAAAGCTATTCTAAAACAATATTTGAAAGATAATATAATAAAGTTCAATTGGCAATAACGCCAGGACATTTGATATGAAGTACAGTTCTACTCATAATTGTCAATTCTACAGAATGTCAAAAAGAATATTGTATAGTGCTAGAATGTGAGATCAAATTTTCACTTGAGAATATTGACTCATTTTGTCCAGTGACTTTGGGTGGCAAAAATATTGAGCATATTTTGCCTTGCGCTTTAGGATCATCAAACATTGGCGTCAATACGTGGTGCTTTTGCCATTTATTTGCAGTTTTCCATACTTTTTCTTGCTGTAATCCTTTGGTTTCCTTCTTTTTCTGTTTTGCCTTATTATTGGTTTGGATGCAGTCTGTTCAGCAGAACTATAGGGCAGATTATTAAAAACTTTTTGCTAGTGGTCTTCTCTTACACTAATATTCAATTTTTAATTTTTAAATTAAAATAAATATTTAAAAATTTATTTTCAATATAGCAGAAAAATTGTGAAAGGCAAAATTGACAAATGATAACTCATTGAAATGAACAGAATTGTAGGATTTTAGTGCTGGCCAGGATTCTGGTGATCATTTAATCCAATCCAGTCCAAGCATTATGGTAAAAGCCAACTGTGCTTTCCATTTGCATTTTTGGTAGATAAATTTGGAAAAGTTTCATACAGCAAGTTTTTCTTTGTTTTTTTTTTTGGTCATATCGGTTGTATTTAAGTAAATATTTTCCTTTAAATGTTCCATATTCTAACTTAAACAACCACTGTTGAAAGCAGTGGAAGTAATGTGTTGTGTGACTCCTGCAGTGTAAATGGCCCTCGAGGAGCAACCCTCCCTTCCCTCTACACTGAACACAAAGAGAAGCGATTGCTTCAGATTGACTTGGTCAGCCGAGATCTGTTTTGTATAAACTTTGAGTCGAGAATATTGAAAATAAATTTCTAATCCCATCCTGATTATAAAATTATTTGATCATATATCCTTGGGGAGGGGAGGAAGGATCTTAAAATCTAAGCATTTTCTCTTACACTGTCTTAGGGCTCTTTACCTAACCTGATATAATTAAGGACTTTTCTTAATTAGAATATTTTAAGATTTCATTTTAATTGGAGGTGACTTTGGCAGAGTCATTCAGGTAAGGATGTATTCAGTTGAGTATCTGATGGTGCCTCATTCTTCAGTAATAAACAGCAATTTTAGGATCATACTGAGAGCACATAGACAGCGCTGTGTCAGTTATCCATGGGAATTCCACATTTTTTCTGTTCAAGAGGTTGGCCCGACAGCTCAGTGGAACCAGAAAAGCTTAACTATTGCTGAGACCGGGCTCCTCACCGTCAGACCCAGTGCACAGCATAAAACACCGAACCTGTTCCCTGTCCTCGCCTTTCTGTTGCTTTTTCTCCAGATACTTCTTTTATATTTTATTTATGGCATATTTCATTTGTCAAGATTTTAAAAAGTTACTGTTCAACTGTAAACATTGTAAAGAATCTATGTCATGTAGTTTATAACTGTTGTGGCACTTCTTCACCATTATATTATTGGAGAAATTTCTAGAATATTTTAGAATTAAAGAGACATCTATCTCCCCAAATGTCTACATTGGAAAGTGGAATTTCCTCCCTACATGATTTTCTGTTATGGCATGTTGTGACAGTAGGATTCTGCCTGCATTCCATTTGGTGAGGTTTAATTTTCCTTTTAAAAATCCATGTTTCTGAAATGTTCCTTCTATAAGTTTTCAAAATCTTGTTTTCTTGCCTTCTCCCATTAAACTAGTTTAACTCTGTGTAAAGAATATACGTGAGGCAGGTGTCTAAGGAAACAGCTGCCAAGGCTTAGACTTTACCAATTAAGAGTCAGTATTTGTAGAGACATAAACTATTTTTTATGGGTATAACTGTAATTATAAATTAATGTTCTGTAAGCCCATCTTCCATACCTTCAAGTTTTTTAAAGTGTTTCAAGTTAATTTTCTATAGAAAATCTTAATTACCTTTGGTGAGGCAAAGATTTCTTAGAACACAAAAGCATGAGCCAAAAAGGTAAAAATTATAAATCAGACTTCATCAAAAATTGAAGACACTGTTAAGAAGATGAAAAGCCCCTTTCAGGAAGAAAATATTTACAAAAAAGATACTTAGATAAAGTGACTCATATGCAGAATATTTAAATCTAACAATATTTAAAGTGCTGATAAGGGTGTAGAACAAGAACTCTCGGCACATTGCTGGTGGTAATGCAAGATGTTACACCCACTTCGGAAAACAGTTCCAGTTTCTTACAGGCTTAAACGTGCACTTATACATGACCCAGCAATACAAGAGAAATGAAAAAATACTTCCGCTCAATGTCCTGTACGTGAATGTTGATAATTGTGTTTCTCAGTGCCCAAAACTGAAATATCCAAATGTCCCTCAACCAGGGAAGGTAAGTAAATTGTGTCATATCCAGAGGAGGGCAACAAAAGGAACAAACTGCTGATACGGACATCGTCATGGGCACTGACCTCAGAAGCATTTTGCTAAATGAAAGCAGTCAGACGCAAGAGGCTACATGCTGTATGATTCCATTTATTTGGCATTTTAAAACAAAACAAAGCTATGGAACAGAAAGTAGATCAGTTGTCTGTGGGTAGAGAAAGGGATTGACTTTCAAGGAGCATAATGAAACTTTTCTGGGGTAATGGAAATACTCTATCCTCATTGTGGTTATGGTTAAAAGACTATATTGTCAAAACTCATAGAACTGTAGAACTAAAAGCATGCAGTTTACTATGTTAACTATATCACAATAGATCTGACCTGAAAAGGTAGTAATTCCCTACAGTTAAAGAAGATAGGCAGTGTGTCTAAAGTTATATAAAAAGTTTCAAAGGAACCAGTCTCCCTGGCTTATGGGATAAAAAAATCAGAATTAAGTCCCTTAAAATGCAATAGGAAGAAGTGTAGGCTTGGTTAACTTAAAATAATTATAATAATTATTTTATAATTATAAAAATAATCATAAGCAATAATAATTTGGAACTGATTTCCAAGAGGGTGTGTACATTTTTTTGTGTGTTTTAATACTTTTTCAAGAATGTAATTTTTACCTAAGTTCAGAAAATTGAACTCTGTAAACTTCTACTCGGTTTGTATTTTATAAAAGAAAACAAGTTTCTGTCCTGTATTCAGAAGGTATTAACCAAAGTGTTTTCTAATCTTTAATGTACTTAAGATGATTTTGTTTTTATCTTTGTTAGATTACCTATGTCAAAGTTACGGGCTCTCTGTGAACTTCAGTTCGCCAAATGGTTATAATAAACTGGTGCTCTCACTGTTATCTGGACTCCCAAGTGAAGTGGACTTTGCTATTAATGTGTGCACTCTCCTGTCAAATGAGAGCAAGCATGTCATGCAGCTTGAAAAAGACCCTAAAATCATCACTTTATTACTTATTAATGAGGGGGTGTTGACAGTAAGTTTTAAGCTGAAAATATTACATGGCCAGTCTATAAAGGGGTTGTGGATTTTTTTAAGGTTTTTAAGGAGAAATGTACTTTTTATTAGTGTAATAGCATTCTTTAATTTATTATAATAAATATTTAAGGTAGTGAATGCTTGAGTTTTTTTTACTTTAAATACTTGAATAATAAGGGTCTCACTGGAGCTTTTAATAAAAATCTGGGTTTTTCTTAGAGTAATATATGGGTTTCTTGATTTGAGGAGATTGATTAGTAGAAAATTCTGATAGAGAAAACCAGGACCTGGAAGAAACTGTTTTCCTGAGGTCTATTTCTGCTAGTGTGTGGTTATAACCTTTAACTAAACAGTTTAGGTCCATGCATTTAAGAATTTTCTGCCTAAATAATTAAAGTAAGATTTATCAAATATTTTATATCCCTTTTACTTGTAGGATTTGCTATTTATAGGTTTTTATAAATAAAATTCTTTGTTTTTGGTGAAATTATTTCTTATTAAACCCAGGTTACTCTTCAGACCAGATTTCTCATTTCTCTGATTGTAGTTTGATAGTGATTTAGAAAGTAAGTTTTGAAATCTTCCCCTGCTTATAGTTTTTCTTTTTGAAATATCTGTCAGGTTATGTTACTGATACAGAATTTGTTCTTGCTTTTCAACCTTCCTTCTGCCCCAATACCATCGTAACTTTGCCAGAAGTATATCCTATTAAAGGGTAAGGTATTGACATTCCTGAAATTATTTTGTAATGTAGAAAACTTATAGCACAGTAGACAGTCTGAGAATTTCTTAAAATGTTTTATAAATTCATAAGTTTGTTTTCATCTTTAAATAGGAACAGGTTTGCAAATGAGTTCATTTTTCTGCAGTTTGATTTGGATTGAATAGTGTATTTTTAAACATAATTTTATTTGGAATTATCTAAGTAGGATTCCTTATAATTTGACATTATTTTGTATGAAGACGATATTGAAATTAAATGTAAATACTGGCTTCACTGGAACTATTAGTTACATGGGTGAAGAATGAATTATTTCTCAGTTTTTATAGTAACTTTGAAGATCTAAAATTGGTGTATTTCTATCTCATCTTCATGTTTGGTTCCTAATATTTTGATCTTTTCAGCATTTCATATAGGATGGAGTTTAAAATTATTTCACTATTTTTTAGAAATCTTAAAAAGTTTTTAGATAGAATGAATATTCTCAAACTAGAATAATTCTAGTGAAGGCTCAGCATTCAATCACCAAACAAGGATTACATGTGTGTGTGTGATAGAAGTGATCTCACCAGCTTTGGTGCACTGAGGCATTGCATTCTCAAGACCCAATTTATTTTCATGCATCATTTAGGCACTTTTATTTAAAACACTAAATTATTTTGCTAGATAGTAATCTGAAACTAGGAAGTTAGTAAATGCTACTTAAGGAATGTTTCTGTCATTCCAACATCAGAAGTTTAGAGTTCCAGAGTACATAGGGACTTTATGAAGACTTTATACTCAAAACGCTGGATTTACATTATGAAAATAAGTCCTTCGATGTAGAGGATTATGGATATATTTGATTTGGTTAGGCTTTTGAGAGGTTCTGATTTATTTTTTAGGATGTGGAATTTTAGTTGAGATGTATTTATGTGGATGTCACTTTAGAAAGTATGGAATGTTTATACTTCTGGTGTGTTTGAAGAAGCATAGTAAAAATTCCATGTGACAAAACATTTATTTTTCCATCTTATATTGCTGCCCAATATTCTTTTCCCAGTGAAGCTTTTCTTCACTGGGTTTTTTCAGAACAAACAAAATTTTGTCTCTCTTGTGTGTGGGCATCATTTTTCTGATTAAGCTGCTACTATATATGTAAGTTTGATATTTTATGAAATTCTTTAGGTCACTGTAGTTCATTTACTCATTAACAACTTTCACAGCTATTCTTTGCATCATTTCCTTATAATCTTAGTATTTAAATTCATTGATAAATGTAACTTACATTAAAATTTATTCTTCATCCTTTTTAATACTTTTCCAATGAAAATTCTTATTCTAACCTGTTTTACTCAATATTAAGTAAATATGAGGTCTGAACTCAAAGTATAATAAGACTGTAAAGATTCAGTAAATCTTTTACAACATAAAATATGTTCATTTGTTACGACTGTCACAACACATCTGTTAAGGAGGCTGACTTCTTTTAAAAGAATTACACTTATAAAACTAGTTTTTCTGTTAATATTTGCCACAGTATAGTTTCTTTATGCATTCTAAAAGCAGTAGGTTTCATTACAGAATTAATCTCTTGATGAGAACCTGATTTTTAAAGAAAGTTACATATTGTGTCACATTTGTATCATTGCTTTACTGTCTGTCCTATAACTGACAATATGAGCTGGCATCATGAAGGAGAAAAAAGGATCTAACATGTCCCTATATATGCCTTAGCCTTTTCTGTGTGGGATAGGGGCAGGGTGTTACTAAGAAGCAGGCTTTGAAATGGATGGTTTGCCTTGTCTCCTAAAACAACTCTATCAAGAAATACAAACCATAATCCTGAGGATGATTATTAAATCAGATTTCATTTGTGTGTATTATTTCCAAAGAATGCCTTGCCCTATATTATTTTAAATATGAATTACAAAATTATTTTTTAATTAATATGAACATTTAAAAGTGTAACAATCTGCAATCTAATAGTAAGAACATCAATTCGACTTTGATACTCTTTTTACCTACAAGTGAAAACTAATGCAGAGTACCTGTTACAGTACTCTTCATTTTTGTAATGTCTGTAGAACTATTATGAACATGAGTTGTGTGTTTCTGGTTTATAGAGACAGAAATTTTCTTTATAGTCTACAGTTTAAACTATATTTCAACAGAGATTATCATGACTTTCTGTCATTTACTATGAAACAATTTTTAGTGAACAAGATACTAAAGTGTGATTTTACTGTTCTTCTAAACCTAGCTATTATTAAGGAATTAAGTGAAAGAAATAATTCCATCATACTGAATATACTATTTATTTTTCTAGCTTTAGGATCCTTTTCTACTGTATTTGGAGAAGAATGGAAAGAGAAGACTGATAGAGATTTTGTTAAGGTAATTCAAAATTACAGTACTGAACCACTGGATTATGTGTAGCCCAAGGCCAAGGATCAGTGGCTGCTTTTTTGTGTATATGATACTCTGTACACTTCAATCTTTAGTATAATACATAAAGATACCTATTTAAAAGTTGGGACTAAGTAAAAAAATTTTAGAGTGGCTAATAAACAGAAATAAAGCTCTTATTTTATTATGCATTAATTCTGTTATTGGTCAACCCATAACAGAAGCAGTAAATCTCAGAATACCCAGATTCTGAGCAGCATTCTGGGTAATTCCCTTAGTACTGTTTTTCATTACACTTAACCACTCTTCATCTGTGGCTAATATGCTACATGACTGATCTGTTAAGTTTCAGAGGCTGTGTTTTAAGCTCTAGAAGTTCTTGTAGGTTTTCTTTGCCCTTTTTTGATCTTCTCCACTTATTTTTAAATTAAAAATATATACTTAAAATATATCTTATTAATGTTAATGTTATATATAAACAAATGTAAATATAAAATATATTACAAATAACATATAAAATCTTAATCACAAGTTAAATTATGTCTATACACAAGTACACACACCTTGATAATTCTAATATCTAAGCCTCTTGCAACCCTAATTCTACTCACTCTGACTATGGGCGGGTTATTCCTTTGTGTTTTATAATGCTGATTTATACATTTCCGCAGACTTGTTTCTGTGGAATTTTTGCACAGATTTTTCCATGTCTCTGTTGCATTTGCCAATCACCTAAAAAGAAACACTGATCAGAATGACTTTATATTAATTTCTTTATTGGAGATTTCCTGATGACTGATAGTAAAACCAAACCCCTGGGGGCTGCAGAGCAGACTAGTTGTGAAATATTTAGGGGATTATTTTTAACTCAAAGCTCAACTACAGACAGCCAGTCCCTTTTCTCTCCCTTTCTTTGAGGGTCTAAGCCTTCAAACATCTCTCCGTGATCATGGGCTTCATATTAATTCCCCCCTTTACAAGCTGATCCAAAGTCCTATATACTGTCCTTGCTCCACCCTCTTGGTTGTGGTTAGACAGAAATTACCTTACCTTCAGAAAATTGATTAAAGTATAAGATATACAAAATGTTTATTTACTTGTAGGGAATGGGGCTTGTCAGTGTAATCACTGATCACCTGAAGTCAGGGAGACACAATGTGTTGAAGATAATTAGATGGTCACTTCTGTTGTAGGTTTTCATTGATTTCTACTCTTTGTATTTCTTTATGCTCTATTTGGGCTTAATTTGCTGCACCTTTTATAACTTCTTGGGCTGGTGCTTATTACATCATTTGATTTTTTGTTTTTATTTTTATAATACATAAATTTAAAATAAAATTCTTCTGAGCACACATTTAACTTTATTCTTCCAATTTTGATATTTCATGTTTTTATTACAACTCAGTTTAAAATATCTTCTCATTTCCATTATGATTTCTTGTTTGATACCTGGAGTATTTAGAAAGGAATTTTCTCAATTTCCAAAAACATGTAGTTTTTCTAGTTTTCTTTTTCTTATTAATATCTAACTGAATTTCACTGTGTTCAGAGAGAACATACATACTTTGTTAAATTTTAAACCTTTGAAATGTTTTCATCCTGTGTTTGATAGCTAGCAGTGATCAGATTTTATAAACACTCCATGTATGTGTATTTGAAAATAATACATATTCTGAAGTTGGGTATAAATTTCTGTATATGTTGGTTAGGCCAAC
Source organism: Smutsia gigantea (assembly GCA_032199065.1). Taxonomy (NCBI): domain Eukaryota; kingdom Metazoa; phylum Chordata; class Mammalia; order Pholidota; family Manidae; genus Smutsia; species Smutsia gigantea. The sequence continues at coordinate 35,099 of JAVSCE010007581.1, forward strand.
ACAGGTAATTATGATATTCATATTCCACATCAGTGCTGGTTTTTTGGGGTTTTTTTTTCTCTGTTTGTTCGGAGAGAGGTATGTTAAAACACACAATTTGATTGTGGATGTGATTCTTTCTTCTTATAGTTCTATCACTGTATTTTTACAGTTCAAAACTTATTTAGTGTGTACATATAGTTATAGCTTTCTGGTCATTTGAACATAATAAAAAGTGTCCTTTTTACCTGTAAGGCTATTTTTTTTGTCTGATATCAATAAAACTACATTAGCTTCCATTTGGTTGGTATTTATATGGTTCAGGTTTACCTTCAGTCTTTCTTATCCCTACATTTTAGATGTGCTTTTTATAAACAACATATATTTGGGGTTTTCTTTCCAGTATGAAAACTTTGTTTTTAAATTTGTACATTTATTCATTTATGTTATGTAAATTCATTTCAACTGGGTTTAAATTTACCCTGTTTTGAATTGGTTTCTGTGTGTCCTGCCTGTTCAGTTTTATTTTTTTTTCCCTTCCTCCTTTCTTGCCTTTTTTGACTTGATTTGATAGTATTGTTTATTATTCAGTTTTCTGCCCACTATTAGTTTGGTATTTATACACTTTCTCTGTTCTTTCATTGGTTACACTGGAGATTATATTTTTATTTCTTACTAATTTACTAAATTAGTGTTCTTACCACTTAAATAATGCAAAGATACTAGAACAACTCCATTTCCATGTACTCACTATTAATTTATATGCCACTTTTGTTATGAATTACTTTGCTTTTCTCAGGCTTCTAAAAATATTAACTTAGACTGTTGGTTTTAAACTTTTCTTCTTATCTAATATCAGCATATAAAGCTGTAAATTCCCTCTATAAACAGCTTTAGCTGCATCCCACAAGTTTGAGTTTTCATTATCATTTAGTTCAAGATACTTTCTTATTCTTGTGATTTCTTCTTTGCTTAATGGGCTGTGTAGAAGTGTGCTGTTTAATTTTTTATTGTTTTCAAACTAGCTTTTATTAGTAGCATTATTGATATAGTTGTTACTGATTTTTATTCACATTCATTATTGTGAGACAACATATTCTGTGTGATTTTAGTCCTTCTAAACTTACCAAGACTTGTTTTATGGCCAGGCATATGGTCGTTCTTGGTTTAATGTTTCATGTGCACTTGAAAACAATGTATGTTCAACTATTGTTGGATGTAGTGTTTATTGATAAGTCAAGGTGTTTGACAGTGTTGTTCAAGATCTCTGTATCATTACTGCTTTTCTATATAATTGTCTATGATTTCCTGAGAGATAAGTGTTGAAATTATCAACTATGAGTCTTTGTATTTCCTTTCAGTTCTCTCAGTTCTTGCTTCACGTATTTTTGAAACTCCGTTACTAGTTGCATATACATTGAGGATCATTGTATTTTCTTGATGATTTATATTTTATTTATCATTAAGAAATATTTCCCCTGACCTCTGGTAGCCTTGTCTGAAGTCACTTGTCTAATATTTATCCACATCAATTTTCTTATGGTTAATGCTTCATTATAGATCTTTTCCATCCTTATGCTTTTCATCTTTGGTTTTTTATAGGTAGCTTATATTTCAGTGTGCCTTTTCTGCAATTTCTTCCTTTTCACCAAGGTGTTCAGACCTTTATGCTTTGTGAAATATTGATGTGGTTGAGTTTTGACTCTCAGCTTTTATTCTGAAATTTTTATTTCACCTTTATGTTTGAAGGGTATTGTTGCTGGGTATAAAATTGTATCTTTCAGGATGTTATCTGAGCACTTAGGTAACGTATTGCCATCTGATTTGCATTGTTATGAGAAGTCATTATCATTTTTTCTGTTCTGCATGTGAGGTGTCTCCTCTGGCTGCCTTTACTATACTCTTGTTATCATGATCTTTAATTGGGTTATTATGTGCCTTTTGCTTTGCTTTCCTCACTTGGGTTTCATTTAGTTTCTTGGTTGGGTATTTTTCATAAAATTTGAAAAGTTTTGGCAATTGTTTCTTCAGATTTTTTTCTCTTCCTATTTTTCTGGGACTGTTATACATATGTTATACCATGATACTGTTCCACAGGCACCTGAGGCTCTACTCATGGTGTTTAGACCTTTTTTTCTGGATGCTTCATTGTGGATACTTTTCTGTTATTATGTTTTCATTTTCTCTTCTCCAGTTAAGCCCATCTAGTTATATTCTTTTATTTCAGATATTACATTTTTCAGTTATTGGAATTCCATTGATTATCTCTCATATCATCCCATTTCAAGTACTGATGAGCATAAGCCATATTTCTAGATATTTCCATACTTATAAAGTGATCCGAAAATATCTGTGATTCATATTGGTGACAGTGTCACAGGTATGTTAATATTACTATGGTTTGTTGTCTAACAATTGGATTTGAACAAAATGTTAAAGAAATTATGAACCTCCCAATCAAACTCACAGATGTTCTGATTTCTTTCACAGGCCTTTTGGGGTCTGTGGACCCCATGCTGAAAACCGCTGGTCCAAAATAATAAGTACCTAATACTTAGAAAATTAGGCATTTATGTCAAAGAATTAAGTATGTAGAATATGATGTCTACATGAACTAAAAAACAAGTAGAAATATTACAGTTTTAAAGTATGTGTAACTTTTTAAAGTAATAGAATAGTTGTTTCGAATTGTCACAATTAAGTATAATAATTTCTCATTACAGTTTTGGAAAGACATTGTTGATGACAATGAAGTACATGACCTCATTTTTGACAGAAACAAGTCCCATGGTAAGTTAATGAGGTTTTTTAGTAACTTTTAAATATCAATAATAATGAGATACCAATTTAAGTACAAATTTTATTTTTTCTTTTATAGAAAGTACACCAGGAGAGTGGATTTGGGAATCTTTATTTCACCCATCTCAGAAGCCGGACATCAATGATATTGAAGAAAAACGGGTACTTCAGATTGCAGTGATTTTGCAAAACCTTTCCTTTGAGGAGGGCAACGTTAAGCTTCTGGCAGCTCACCGTCCCTGCCTTCGTTTCCTATTGCTTTCTGCACATAGTCATTTTATTTCTCTAAGGCAATTAGGCCTTGACACCTTAGGAAATATTGCAGCTGAGGTAAGCATGTGACAGTAACAAACAGTTTTTATAGTTAGCAATGATACTTTAAAATTTAAGGATGTGGCATTATTATATTTGCCATATTTGTAGAACAGTGAATGCTCACATATAGTTTTTGCCTAAGGTGGTAGTACGGAAGTGTCACAGACTTCTGTGGAAAAAAGAAATATTCGAAATGGTGCTCCAGATTTAGTGATGGCTGTTCTCATCTTAATGACATTTTATAAAGTTATGCAGCATTGTTCTGGTCATTTTTATTAAATTTGAAATGTGTAGTCCTGGAAGAATCCCACTGCCACAAGAGTGTCTTTTCTTTTTTCCAGCTTTTATTGGACCCTGTTGATTTCAAAACTACTCACCTGATGTTTCATACTGTCATGTCAAGGGACAGATTTCTAAAGATGCGGGGTGAGCAGTCACTGACGCTTCTCACTCTCTGAGGGACATGAGCTTTTCATCATCTGTTGAACAACAAATACGTGTGTATGTGTGTTTCTCAGGTATGGAAATTTTGGGGAATCTTTGCAAAGCAGAGGACAGTGGTGTTTTGAAATGTGAGTATGTCGACCAGGACTCATGCCGGGAGGTCATTTGCCATTTCACTCTGCCCGACATGCTCCTTGTGATCTCAACACTTGAGGTGCTCTACATGCTTACGGAAATGGGGGATGCCGCTTGCACAAAAATTGCAAAAGTAGAAAGAGCATAGGTGAGACTAAACAAAAGCATTTAAGTAAAACCTGGAGTAAAAAAGATTTAATGTAGCACTGTACAAGGTCACAGTTGATCCCGGGGCTGCTGTTCACCTTGAGGAGCCTTACCTGGAAAGACATGATGCCTTACCTGCTTCTCTCCACCTGCCTCAGCTGAGCAGGCAGTTGCTGTCAGAGAGAAACCAGGACATATGTGGTGATCAGTGATTCTTGTTCCTTCTCTCCACCTGTCTTACCAGCTATCTAATTCAAAGTCAACAAAACTGCTCTGTCTGACTCTCTGGGGAGAAGGTCTTTTTTCACATGGTCAGCTACTACTATTAAGCAATGAAAGCTGAGTGGAACAGGCTTTCTTCTGTCCCAGAAGTTGCTGGTCGTGGTACTGGCCTTCAAGTCAATGAGCTCACCTCCTTAATGGGCTGTCAGTTTTAAACATACTAGAACATGCCATGTTAACATTTTACTCAGTGATTAAAATGATTTCTTTCTTTGGTATAAATACTAAAATCAGAGTTAATGAAGATTTCGCTTGGAAAGTATTATTATTGAGAAATCAAGGTGTCACTTTCCACATCAGTGGTTCCTAAATCTGACTACACATCAGAATCACTTGGGAAGCTTTTTAAAAATAAAGATACCTAAACCCCACCCCAGAGTTACTAAATCAGTCTCCAGAGATTGAGCCTAAAAATCTTTTTTAAAGGTCCACAGACAATTCTGATGTACATTGATTCATGTATGGCCTTTGAGAAGCAGTATTCTGTACAACATGTGTATTTCAGGAATGTCATTGTTTTATAACATTACTGATTAACTATTGGTCTTTAGTTTATTTTAGACATGTTAGTGTGTCTGGTTTCTATGGATATTCAGATGTTTGGCCCTGATGCACTAGCTGCAGTAAAGCTCGTCAAACATCCAAGTTCCAGTCATCAAGTTTTATCTGAAATGAGGCCACAAGCTGTAGAGCAAGTCCAAACGCAGACCCAGGTAGCATCTGCCCCAGGTTGGTGTTTTTACATCATCTCTTTCAGTATGTTCATTGGTATGTAACATGTAACACTGTGGATACCCTTAAATGCACAGTGCAGGGAACTTGCACTATGCCGTATAGAGGCTAAAGGAGAACTTCGGACGTTGTTTCTTAAGTCTCATGCATTCTAGGAGCAGCAGAGTCAAGGTGAGCACAGAGGAAGGGCAGTATGACAGAGGAGTTAAGTCGAGAAAGATGGAGAGTGAGGGGTTAGGTGCGAGGAACTGAGAGCCGTAGGAAACGGCTTCCACTTGTGCTTATGGTCATTGGAAACTTAACACCAGGAGCAGGTTAATCATACAGTGCCTTAACAATTCTCTCAAGTGGCCATCAGAATACATAAGTATAATTCCTCCTAATACTTCTAAATCTTGGATCAAACACCACAGAATCAGAGCCTAGCTGAGGCATGCATGCATACACACACACACACACACACAAGCACATATACCTGCAGTTGTACACCCTTCCTGAGCTTTCTTGGGTCAGTTCTGTTTAAGTCAAATGTCTTCAGTTAGAATTCAGAATAACTAGCATTCCCATCGGTCCTTGGACTTCTCTTGCACAGCTCATTATGAAGCATTATTTTTATATTGTAGCACTCAGCCTTTTTGTGGAGCACTTTCTCCACCTCCATTTGTCCTAAAGAGAACAGTCCATCTTGCACCTCACCTGCTCTCCCACCTGCTGCCGTTTCTAAGATTTCTTTTGCCTGGTTTTTAATGGATGAGCCTCATTTTCTCAGTGGGCCTTACCGTGTCTTACTTTGCAGCTGGTATAGAGGCCTTGTAGCGTGAATTTTTTTCAACTTCTTACACCTTCACTTACAAACTTATGAGCATCTGAACTTCTTCATTTTCCCCTTGTCTTGGGAGAGGTGCTGATGTCTTCTGAATCTATACTCTGGGTCTCGCTCGGTCTCTCACATCTCCCCATTCCTGTATCTTTCTTAACCTGCTTTTTCCTTTCAGCCTGGAAATACATTCAGATCATTTTCAACTTTCCCCACTACCTTTAAATCAAAAATCTTATCCTTGATCTTCAACTACCACATCCATTTATTCAACACATCTTGTGGAGTCCCCTAAATACCGTGACCTCTTATGCTGGCAGGGCTTATGACTCAGGTCAGACCACCACCGTCTCTCTCTAGTGATCTTCTCCTCTTATTTAATCATTGTCCCAATCTCTCTTCTACTCTAACTCATAATATCAAAATTCCATGTTCTATATACATAAAGTATGGAATATGTATCATATAGTCCATCAATTTCCATTTTGTTCTTCTGAGATATATGGTAGAGTTGTATCATGTGTGCATTTAACTTACTTGAGCTCAACTAACAGAAGTAGACAAGTAATAGAAGACAGAACAGGCAGATGGTTCTGAGCGCTCTTCTACAGTGAACGTTTACACAAGCAGCAGGTGCTCAGCAGCCATTGCGTATTGGGGGGTGAGTGGTCAGAATAGTGATGGTCTCTCAGCCTTGGCAAAGAATTGAGACACTTCATACTGCCAGGTAAGTAGGTGATGGAGGTATCTTTTTGTCCTCTTTGAAACTGGAGATTAAATTAATTGAGGACTTGAGAAACTATGTCCAACAAAGACTTAGAGGAATTAATAAGTTGTCAGTGAAACACTGAACTATAGTGGACTATTTAAAGAATATTCAAGGGTAATTTTGATGCAAGCTGCTCTTTTTTGCCTTATCACTGATCAGTAACATTAACAAATGAACCTACCCACCAAGCAAAGATTTGGTTCTCATTTGCAAGTGGACAGAATTAAATACTGAGTCTGCAGCTTGCTCATATACATGGTAATTCACTGATAGAGGTGGGAACAAACAACGAGGGTTCTAAGAGGCCTCCCTTTTGAGCTGGTATGTTTGCACCTGCTCATCGTGCATGACAGTATTGGTTTGATGAGTTACCGTGTGTGCCTCGCCCGCACCCTGAAGTTGGCGTCATACTGCTTCTTGGGGAAGGGTCATCCTCACACTTCTCATTCGCTTCCCTCATCACTGTGGAGATGTAATATCTCACCCACTTTTAGTTGGACATCTAAAATTCTTCATTATTATTTAAACAGTTGCAAGTTAATGTTTCCATGTATATTATATTGATATTTTAAAATAAAAGTTAACTTTTTGTGACCAGTGAAATCTTGATACCATTATCCACTTAAAGAATACACAATTGTTAATATCAGAAATTTTATAGTTTCCCTTTTTCTCCTTAAACTCATATCTGTCATCCTACTGATGATCAGCTATAAATGTAGACATTTTAATTTAAGGTTTTTCAATTTCCTATTACTCTGTAAAGCTCTGGTATTTAAAATTTTGTTTTATCGTTACAAGTTTTAGTAGCTATAGCAAACAATAAGAAACACATCACAAATTTTTATAATTATTAAACAAAATATGAAATTACTGGAAGTGTATCCGTTAATGAGATGGACAGCATGACACTTTTTCCCTGGTGCTCTGAAAAGTACTACTTTTGAATGAACATTTTTTATTGCTAGAATGAAATTGGGTTTAGTATCAATTCCATCTCTATTTTTCCTTTTTATAAATGTAAGTTAGAATGATATAATAAATAATGAGGGTAAATAAATAGATGAAGGTACAATTTATGATACTTTCAACTTCAGAATTACCCAAAATTATTAAATTATATTTAAGAATCTTCTGACACTAAAGTTCAATTAGCAGTACTTGACTCATATGAGTATTTGTTACCTGGTCATTCGACATTTCAAGTTTATTGACAATATACCAAGAAGGTATTAACACAACAGGACTGTAAATTATGTTTATACTTGAAACTCTTTCACTTAGATGCGCTTGTTAACCAGTAAAGAGATGTCAGCACCGTGGTTCTCAAACTTCGAGAACCACCCAGTGAGGATGCAGTGCTGATTTCTAGGCCCCAGACCCTGGGTTTCTGACATGGGCGGACCTGAGAATGTGACTTTCCCACAAGTTCCCATGAGATGCTGATGCTGCAGATCAGGAAACTAGACTTTGAGGACCACTGGGTTAGGAGAATTGAAATATTGTTGATTTTGTTGATTTTAAAAACAATACAATGTTTTTTGATAAAAGGCTTTTATCATGTGCTTCAAATACACTTCCCTCCAAATCTTGACACTGCAGATTTATTTACCTCATTCAGCTATGGAAAATGTCTGCCACATAACCTGATAAAAAAGACATCTTTTTTATCAAAAGTATCTTCTTAATCAGTCTCTTAGAAAAAGAGAGTCTTAATCAGTTACTTAGAAAAAGTCCACCTTTATTTTTCAGTCCAAGAAAGTAGATTAATATGTTTCCTATGATACCTCCCTTACATCAGAATTCTGTTCAGAATTCTAAGAGAAACTTGCCATGAGTTTGTCATCAAAGTGAAATAAGATGCCACCAATATTCCTTAAAATATTCTCTATGCTTTACTTATATAATATTTTGCCTCAAAAGTAATATACTTTTTGACTGTAGCTGAGGGATAGAAGCGGGAAGGACATTAAGTAAAAATTCTATATTCACTGTGTAATATATCTGAACTCAAAACACAGCAAAGAGGGAACTTCCGGGAAGATGGCGGTGTGAGCAGGGTGGCAGAAATCTCCTCCAACACTATATTTATCTACGAAAACACAGAAAATACATCTATTCCTAAAACAGAGACGAGAATACACAGGAAAGCGCACAGCGTGCAGCTACACCCGAGAGCACTCGGCACCCCAAGAGGCGGGTAAGATACGGAGCCGCGACCCGGCGGGACCCGAGCCCTCCCCCACCCCAGCGCACCGGCGGGAGGAGAGGATTCAGAGCCGGGAGGGAGTGGAAGTGCACCCCGCGAAGTAGCCAGCCCCGGTGATCTGCGCGGGGAGCGCTGACCCACATTGCGCAGTGCAGCGGAGACTGGAGAGACAGAGGGGCAGGATCTGAGCAGGGAACGCGCCAGGGTGCTTGCAGCCGGCTCCCCGGAAGGAAAAAAAAAAGCGCGCGCTTTCTTCAGCGGTCTTAAAGAGACAGGAGCCCAGCGGAGGAGCCGGATCGCCCCAGCACACTCAGCCCAGCAGGCTGGGAGTCCTGGGGAGTTTCAGACGCCTTAGCTGGCGACTGAGGAAGCGTAGCCATACTTAACACTTCTCACTGAGATCAACAGCCTCCTATTCGTTCCCACCCCTGCCAGAGCGATAAAGGGCCCTGCGGAGCGGCACAGTCACAGCTGTGGAATAGTGGGGCAATAGCGCCACCTAGAGCATTCCCACAGAATCTATGTCCGGTGGGCATTTTTTTTGTTTTTGTTTTGTTTTGTTTTTGTTTTTTTTTTCTTTTCTTTCTTTTTTTCTTTCTTTCTTTTTTTCTCTCTTTTTTTTCTTCTCTTTTTAAAGTCTTAAAGAGCCCAGCTGACATACGTGGCAACTATCAGTGACCAATTATATAGCCATGAAAAGACAGAGGAATATGGTTCAGACCAAAATCAACCAGACAACCCCAGAGAGGGAGTCTGAAGGGATGGAAATGCACAGCCTCCCTGAAAAAGAATTCAGAATAAAAGTCATAACCATGCTGATGGACCTACAGAGAAATGTGCAAGAGCTGAGGGAGGAAGTGAGGGAACTGAGGAAAGACAATACAGAAATCAGACAAGCGATCGACGGGCTTAACAGCAGAATGGATGAGATGCAATAGACTGTTAATGGAATAGAAAACAGAGAACAGGAGTACAGAGCAGCTGAGGCAGAGAGAGATAAAAGGATTTCTAGGAATGAAAGAATATTAAGAGAACTGTGTGACCAATCCAAACGGAACAATATTCGCATTATAGGAGTACCAGAGGAAGAAGAGAGAGAAAAAGGGATAGAAAGTGTCTTTGAAGAAATAATTGCTGAAAACTTTCCCTCGCTGGGGAAGGAAGTAGTCTCGCAGTCCAACGAAGCTCATAGATCTCCCAACACAAGGGACCCAAGGAAGACAACACCAAGACACATAATAATTAAGATGGCAAAGATCAAAGATAAAGACAGGGCATTAAAGGCAGCTAGAGAGAGAAAAAAGATCACCTACAAAGGAAAACCCATCAGACTATCATCAGACTTCTCAACAGAAACCTTACAGGCCAGAAGAGAATGGCATGATATATTTAACGTTATGAAACAGAAGGGCCTTGAACCAAGAATATTGTATCCAGCACGATTATCATTTAAATATGATGGAGGGATTGAACAATTTCCAGACAAACGAAAGTTGAGAGAATTTGCCTCTCATAAACCACCACTACAGGATATCTTAAATGAACTGCTCTAGATGGAAGCACACCTAAGGCTAAAAAGATGTCACCAGAGAAAAAATAATCATAGCAAAGAAAGCAGACCATTCAAATACTATCTAAAGGCAAAGAATAAAACACCTATTATAGAAAGAATGGAGGAGGAGGAATAAGAAGGGAGAGAAAGAAAGAAACATCAGACTGTGTCTACAATAACTTAACAAGAAAGTTAAGTTAGATTGTTAGATAGTAAAGAAGCAACCCTTGAACTCTTGGTAACCACGAATCTAAAGCCAGCAATGGCAATAAGTACATACCTATCAATAATCACCCTAAATGTAAATGGACTGAATGCACCAATCAAAAGACACAGAGTAACAGAATGGATAAAAAAGCAAGACCCATCTATATGCTGCCTACAAGAAACTCACCTCAAATCCAAAGATATACACAGACTAAAAGTGAAGGGATGGAAAAAGATATTTCATGCAAACAACAAAGAGAAAAAAGCAGGTGTTGCAGTACTTGTATCAGACAAAATAGACTTCAAAACGAAGAAAGTAGCAAAAGATAAAGAAGGACACTACATAATGATAAAGGGGTCAGTCCAACAAGAAGATATAACCATTATAAATATATATGCACCCAACACAGGAGCGCCAGCATATGTGAGACAAATACTAGCAGAATTAAAGGAGGAAATAGACAGCAAAGCATTCATCTTAGGAGACTTCAACACACCACTCACTCCAGAGGACAGATCAACCAGACAGAAAATAAGTAAAGACACAGAGGCACTGAACAACACACTAGAACAGATGGACCTAACAGACATCTACAGAACTCTACACCCAAAAGCAACAGGATACACATTCTTCTCAAGTGCACATGGAACATTTTCCAGAATAGACCACATACTAGGCCACAAAAAGAACCTCAGTAATTTCAAAAATATTGAAATCCTACCAACCAACTTCTCAGATCACCAAGGTATAAAACTAGAAATAAATTTTAGAAAGAAATCAAAAGGCTCACAAATACATGGAGACTTAACAACACTCTCCTAATTAATCAATGGGTTAACGACCAAATCAAAACAGAAATCAAAGAATATATGGAGACTAATGACAACAACAACAGAAAGCCACAACTTCTGTGGGATGCAGCAAAGGCAGTTCTAAGAGGAAAGTATATTGCAATCCAGGCCTATTTAAAGAAGGAACAACATTCCCAAATGAATAGTCTAAAGACACAATTACTGAAATTGGAAAAAGAAGAACAAATGAGGCCCAAAGTCACCAGAAGGAGGGACATAATAAAGATTAGAGAAGAAATAAATAAAATTGAGAAGAATAAAACAATAGAAAAAATCAATAAAACCAAGAGCTGGTTCTTTGAAAAAATAAACAAAATAGATAAACCCCTAGCCAGACTCATTAAGAGAAAAAGAGAATCTACACACATAAACACAATCAGAAATGAGAAAGGAAAAATCACGACGGACCCCACAGAAATACAAAGAATCATAAGAGAATATTATGAGAATCTATATGCTAACAAGCTGGAAAACATAGAAGAAATGGACAACTTCTTAGAAAAATACAACCTTCCAAGACTGACCAAGCAAGAAACAGAAAAACTAAACAGACCAATCACCAGTGACAAAATCGAATTGGTAATCAAAAAACTACCCAAGAACAAAACCCCTGGGCCTGATGGACTCACCTCTGAATTCTACCAGACATATAGAGATGAAATAACACCGATTCTCCTTAAAGTTTTCCAAAATATAGAAGAGGAGGGAATACTTCCAAACTCATTCTATGAAGCCAGCATCACTCTAATACCAAAACCGGGCAAAGACCTCACCAAGGAAGAAAATTACAGACCAATATCCCTGATGAACGTAGATGCAAAAATACTCAACAAAATATTAGCAAACCGAATTCAAAAATACATCAAGAGGATCATACACCATGATCAAGTGGGATTCATCCCAGGGATGCAAGGATGGTACAACATTCGAAAATCCATCAACATCATCCACCACATCAACAAAAAGAAGAACAAAAACCACATGATCATCTCCATAGATGCTGAAAAAGCATTTGACAAAATTCAGCATCCATTCCTGATTAAAACACGCAACAAAATGGGTATAGACGGCAAGTACCTCAACATCATAAAGGCTATATATGACAAACCCAGAGCTAACATCATACTTAACGGCGAGACGCTGAAAGCTTTTCATCTAAGATCGGGAACAAGACAAGGATGCCCACTCTCTCCACTGTTATTCAACATAGTACTGGAGGTCCTAGCCACAGCAATCAGACAAAACGAAGACATACAAGGCATCCAGATTGGTAAAGAAGAAGTCAAATGGTCACTATTTGCAGATGACATCATACTGTACATAAAAAACCCTAAAGATTCCATTCCAAAACTACTAGAACTAATATCTGAATTCAGCAAAGTTGCAGGATACAAAATTAACACACAGAAATCTGTTGCTTTCCTGTACACTAATGATGACCTAACAGAAAGAGAAATCAGAAAAACAATTCCATTCACAATTGCATCAAAAGAATAAAATACCTAGGAATAAACCTAACGAAGGAAGTGAAAGACCTGTACTCTGAAAACTACAAGACACTCCTAAGAGAAATTAAAGAGGACACTAACAAATGGAAATGCATCCTATGCTCTTGGCTAGGAAGAATAAATATTGTCAAA
>JAVSCE010007582.1:0-62685 GCA_032199065.1 Smutsia gigantea
AAATCTGTATCTGTCCCCTCCATTCAACTGTGAGCTCCTTAACTAAAAGACTGTGTCTTATTTCTTAGTATCCCTGGCACCTCACACTGTATCTGGCACACAGTTGCCATTTAGTATTTGACAAACTGGACTAGATCCCCCACATCAATTTGGTTTCTAAGTCTTATGAATTCTTTCACATCTGCCCTCTCCTGTCCTCAAACTTCTGCTCCTATTCAAGCCTTCATCATCTTTCCCATCCTCAAAAAAGTACCCCCTGACCTCCCTGCCTCCCTCTAGACAAACACTGCTTCATTTTTTTCCCCCAACTCAGAAAAGTTTTTTAAATGAGCTCTACACCCACTTTATCAGCTTCCTTTTTAAAAACTTCATTCTTATTAAATTATGTGAGCAATACATGTACTTATTCTCCCCTCCTCTGAGGTAAGTACTATCTTCAGTTTCTTGATTATCTTTGACAGACCCTTTTCTGTGCATTTTATATACATGGGTGAGGAGGGGCAGGAATATTCAGTGTTTTCTTAGGAAGGGTTGGATTTACACACATGGCATCATGATCTATGTATCATTCTGCAACTTCGTTTTTCCACTTAACAACATGTCCATGTGAGTATAGATCAACCTCATTCTTTTAAACTGCCAAATACAATTCCATGGTATGGTTGTACCATGGCTCATTTAATGGCTCTACTGGCGGAAATTTACAGTTTAAGAAGGTTTTATTCCATAACGGTGCTGCAGTGACCATCCTTTTGTATGCTCTGCATGAGCCTGCACAACTCTCTTCTCTAGGCTCTACACCTACAAGTGGAATGGCTGGATCATAAGGTATTCACATTTTAAACTTGGTTACCACCAAATTTGCACTCTAAAAACATCGCTATCGATTTTTACTCAGGGCAACGTGAATGAAATTACCTGGTGGTGGTAGATACTATATTTTTATCTTTTATTTTGCAAATCTGATAAGGTTAAAAAAATACTTCATTGTTTCATTTTGCATTTCCCTAATCACTGGTTAAGTTGAAATGAGCTTCACTTCATATGTTAATCAGCCATTTCTATTTCCCCTTCTGTCAATTGCCTGTTTATTTCTCATTGAATTGTAGCAGCTCTTTTTACATTTTAGAAAATTCCTTTGTTGTATAGGTTGCAAATATTTCCTCCCCATCTGCACTTTGTTTTTACTTTTGTTTCTGGTATCTTTTGATATACAAAGGGTTTTTAATTTTTTTAATGAATTTAAATCTGTCGGTCTTTTCCTCTATGGCTTTTGGATTTTGTGTCACAATTAGAAAAGCCTTCTCTCCCCACAAAGTTATAAAAAATTCTCCTATGCTTTCTCCTTATATTTTTAGAATTTGTTTTTAATGCAACCGGAATCTATTTTTGTGAATGGTGTTTGTGTGGGAGGGTCTCATTTTATTTTTTCCTGATGGATGGCCTATTTTCCCACCACATTTTCTTGAACAGTCCACTCTTTCCCTGCTGACTTATATATGCTAAATTCTAATGTAAACATGGATTTGACCTTGAACTCCCTTTTCTGTTCTATTGTTCTTTTTGCTATTCTGATGCCTTTACTTCCTTGCCACCCATCCACAGCAATCTAGCAATTCAGGTTCCCTAGAATTATTATTCCTAAATATATTAATGACCTTCTTATTGCCAAATCCACTGCATATTTTTCAGTTATCCTCCTGGGCACCATTTATTATTCCCTTGCATATGCTGCATGGTACAACTCTCCCTTGATTCTTCTACCAAGAAAAGTCATGATCATAACAGCATCTTCTGTTCATTAGTGACTCTGTGCCTGGTTAAGCATTTCATATGCCATACCATCAAGTATGCCTCACCACAACCCCCTAGGATTAAATATTTGTATTATCATCATCCCCACTTTACAGATGAGAAAATAGAGGCACAGAGAGTGAAGCATCTCCTAGTGTGAGCAAGTTGGTTTTTCTTTTTTGTAATGCAAGCACCTGACTTCAGTTTTGACTGGGAAGGCATCCACTTCAAAAACGGCTCTCTCAATAAACACATTGCCAGCCACAAAAAGATAAAACTGCTGCCTCCCTCCTTTTGTTTTAGAAGTCTTCGTTGATTTCCATAACTGACCCTTTGGGCCACTTGTTTTTTCTCTTCCCACACTTTAAATTCCCACTCTTACGTTTTAAATTCACCAGTAAAGAGTAAGCCTGTGAAACCCAAGGCCACACCCTTGACCCTGACAAAAGCTGACCCCCAGGCGCAGGCACTCTCTCTCTACCACCCCCTCTGCACTCCCGACCACACTGCCTGGTCCCAGGTGTGCCCCGTGCTTTTCAGGACCAGTGAATAATAAACCTTTTTCTTCCCCAGTTTCCTGATAGTTATTGCTGAGGGCAATGCGCAGTCATAATAACCACAATGGCCAGACCAGCCCCAAGATACCTCAGCCAATAAGTGGCAAGATGGGATTTGAATCCAGGTCTGTCTGAGCCCAGAGTCCAATTTCCCAAGCACGCCACTTTCTGGCCTGTCCTTCTCAGCCTCCTTCGTGAGTTCCTTCTGCTCCAGCATGTTTTAAATGGCTTTCTGCACGATATGGCCTTAGTCACTGCTCTTCTCAGTTTCCCCATGCAGCCTGTGTACAGCAGGGCATTCTGATGCTCTGTTTCAATGCGGCTGCACTGACATGTCTATGCCTAAATGGCTCTGTCAGTATTGGAGAAAACACTGCTTTTTATTACAAATCCCTGGAACTTACTCCACCCCTGCTCCCCCGCCCAATTTCAGAAGGCTTTTCATCTCTACTTATTCAAGTTTGTGTTATTTGATTTTGTATGAGTATGTATTGTATTTAAAATCAGAGAAAACAATAAGGATATTAAAAATATAATGGAAGTAGATTAGCCTCTAAGGGGTCATATCAGTTCGGTCCTCCCAAGGCATCATCCAGGCGTTTTCCAATGTCAGATATGTCGAATGTATGTTACCGACAACCGTAAGAAGTTCAGTTGAGATCCTGAGCGATCTGTAACTGAGATTGAGCACTCACACTGTGACCCACATAATCCCTTTCCCCAGGGTCTAATTCATCCTCGACCAAACAAGATCAGCACAATAAGCAAACCTAAAAAGCAGGGGTCCTTTATCTAGAATTTCAAATAGAAAACAAAATTCAGTTCAGTTATTACAAAGCTAAGTATTCATTGTAAGGAATTATAAGGAAATGAGTAAGGCTGTTGTAACTTCAAGGGAGAAATAGGAGAATTTGCGATACAGTTCATCTAAAGAGGCAAGACAGCCCTCAAAGGATGAGCAGCCTCTTTGCTCAAAATGATGAATGGCCTTTTCTGAGATGAACAGGTGTGAGAACTAGGTGACTTTTAGTTAAATTCCGATGGTGCCTGACGCCCGCCCCCTCCCTGACCCCAGCCCTCATCACTTCGTCTCTGAGCCTCACCCAGGCCTCACTCAAGCACCACTCAACTCCACCCCCACCCCACCAGTCTCTCCTCCCCACCTCTCGGCTTATTCCTGCTCAGGCCCTTTTCAGGATGTCTTACTCCACCTGCTGACTTGACGTCCCAAGGGTTCTGTCTATAGCCCAGGGTTCATCTTCCTCGACTCTGATGTATTGTGTATTTTTACTCACTAACCGTGCATATTCAGCTGCCTGCCGCTGAAGACCGTCATGTGTCTGGATAGTCCACAGACAGCTCAAACTCAACAAGCCTAAAACAGAGCTGATTCTTTAAAAACCTGGTCCTCTTATTTTACCTCTCTTACTGAATGCCACCACCATTTGTTCACTCTCCAAAGAAATCCAAGCTTTATTCTAGATTCTTCTTTTGCCTTCACAACCCCACACCAAGTCTCTACCAAGTCCTGTGGATTTTGCCTACTCAATATTCATCAAATCTGTCTCCTCTTCCCTGAGCACCTGTTTTACCTCAGGCCTCAATCTAATTGGTCCAAGTCTCCTATTAATTGGTCTTCCAGCCCTCCAGTCTATTTCCACAGTCTCCCAAAGGACCTTCTTTAAAGGCCAAGCAGACTATATGCCATTGTACTTCATAAAACCTTTCAGGGGCTCCATATATGCACACTCTATAAATCCCTCCATGATCTGGCTCCTGCTTACCTCTCCAGGCTCATCTCCCCCTACTCTTCCCCTAGCTCACACCACACACTAGCCCAGGGGTAGACCCAGTATTGTGGGCCTTAAGCTTATTCAATTTGAAGGGCCCGTCAAGAAAGATAAAACAACATTATGACTAAAAATTAGTTACAAAGGGGCCTGTGCAAGTGAAGGCCCTGAAGCTTAAAAGTTTCGCTAGCTTCCCAATAACTCTGCCTCTGGTCTAGCCAAACAGAGCAAGCTGCGGTTCCCTAGAACCTGACGTAATCTTCCACACGTCTGCCTTTGTACGAGCAGCTAACACTTCCTGGAGCGCCCTTCCCTCCATTCCCTTGTCTGTCTGGCAAAACAGTTTATCCTTCAAGGGCCAACTCAGAGGCGCCTCCTCTGTGAAGGCCTCCCTGAGCTCCACACATGGACCTGACTGTTCTCTCCATGTTCTCATTGGAACCTGCCTTTTACCACTTTGTACCGTCCTTTACAGAGCATTATCACACTCAGTGCATCTTATCTGTTCAGAGCCAGTCTTCCCCATGAGCACCTCAAGGACAGAGTCAAAGTCATTCCTTTTTCAATCATCAGAGCAGGGCAGTGCCTGGCACAAGGTAGGAGCTCAATAAATGTCTGCCGAATGAGTACTGGAAATGTCTCACCCATGTGTGTTGGAAAGACACCCTTCTTTGGGCTAAGTGTGTGGAATAGAACAGTGGATGCAGACAGGCACCCTGGGTGGAGGTGGCACTTGTGAAGTGTCTGCTTCCTGCCCACGCCAATCTGGGAGGAGGTCCAGGCAGCACCCCAGGGGGAGCTCCTTCTTGTGGTCTCCCACCCCACTGCCCTTCTTACCTGTCCTCCTTGTTGATTTGGTCTCCAAAGCCCACTGTGCTAACAATTGTGAGCTTTAGCCCCATGTTGCTCTCTTGGAGGTCATAGGTATTCGACTGGAGCTCGACACCGGGCTGTGTGTGGGTGGCTGGCTCCCCCTCAAACTTGGTGTTGAGCAGGGTGTCCATGAGGGTGGACTTGCCCAAACCTGTCTCTCCTGAAAAGCAAAAGGATAAATTATGGTCCATTCACACAATGACCCTGTAGCCATTATACAATGCATTTTGGATGTGTATCTATTGACATGGTTAAATGTATATGATAGGACACCAAGTGAAGAGCACATAGAACTTTCTGGACTATTTTATTTCAGTTAAGTGAAAAACAGAAAGGAACTGCACCAACATGTTAGTACAGTCCTTTAAGGAGAGTGGAATTGGGGTCATTTTCCTTTTATTCTTCATATTTTTTTGTGATACTTGAAAACTTGAGTACACACTACTTTTATAGTCAGAATAAGAAGCTATATTTTGGGCAAGGATGGAGAGGTAGAGTTATGCCTAGAAAAAAATTAGAAAGAAATACAATATGGTTATCTCTGGGTGGTGGGGTTATTTGTGGGTTTCATTTCTTTTTTTATGTTTTTCTCTATTTTCCAAGTTTTCTATTAGGAACATGGATAGCTTTTGTAATAAAAATTAAAGGGCTATTCATCTTACTATGCTGATAGACAGTGACTGCAATGGGGTCGGGGGGGACTTGATAATATGGGTGAATGTTGAAACCACAATGTTGCTCATGTGAAACCTTCATAAGATTGTATATCAATGATACCTTAATTTTAAAAAATTAAAGGGCTATTTAAAATTTTTAAAGAGACAGCAGTCTCTTGTCAAATAAATATCCTCTCCTACACTGTTGGTAGGAATGTAAATTAGTTCAACCATTGTGGAAAGCAATATGGAGGTTCCTCAAAAAACTAAAAATAGAAATAAAATTTGACCCAGGAATTCCACTCCTAGGAATTTACCCAAAGAATATAATTTCTCAGATTCAAAAAGACATATGCACCCCTATGTTTATCACAGCACTATTTCCAATAGCCAAGATATGGAAACAACCTAAGTGTCATTCAGTAGATGAATGGATAAAGTACATATACACTATGGAATATTATTCAGCCATAAGAAGAAAACAAATCCTACCATTTGCAACAACATGGATGGAGCTAGAGGATATTATGCTGAGTGAAATAAGCCAGGCAGAGAAAGACAAATACCAAATTATTTCCCTCATTTGTGGAGTATAACGAAGCAAAACTGAAGGAACAAAACAGCAGCAGACTCACAGACTCCAAGAAGGGACTAACAGTTACCAAAGGGAACAGGTTGGGGAGGGTGGATGGGGAGGCAGGGAGAGGCGGATTAAGGGGCATTACGATTAGCACACATAATGTAGTGGGGGAGGATGGGGAAGGCAGTATAGCATGGAGAAGACAGGTAGTGACTCTATAGCATCTTACTGCGCTGATGGACAGTGACCACAATGGGGTATGGGGGGACTTGATAATATGAGAGAATGTTGAAATCACAATGTTGTTCATGTGCAACCTTCATAAGATTATATATATCAATGATACTTTAATTAAAAAAAGAATATATGACTATACATATAAATCCCGCCTCTCCATCACCACCCCTTCTCCCTGCTAAGCCCAGACAGCACTCTGCAGACGCCTGCATATGTATCCTAGTGGTGACAACCATTTTAGCTAAAGGGGAGGGAAGTTAGCAGGCCACAAATTATTCTTCTCCTTACATTTCAAACAAACTAGTCATTCATTTGTTTACCTAACAGGTTACAGGATACTAATAAATTAAACCATTGGAATTTCAAAAAGTCCTGACTTTCACACTAGGGAGATGAGTAGGGGAAGGGCTGTGTGGGATCACTGCCAGACACCAAGGAGTCTTCAGGGAATAAGGACATTGGAGAGAAACTAGTGGCATGGGAGTTCGGCAGGAATCTGATATGAGCCCATGTACTGAGCACTACAGCTGATTTTTATCTCCATGCATCCAGACTGTATTTGGGCCCCCAACCATACGACCAAGCTATCCAGAATACCAGGAATAGAAGAGTTAGTAGCTAATGACCCTGGATTACCCTTCGAATACCTAGACTACCCTGCTATTCTGCTATCCTCCTCTCCTCCCAAGCCCTGAGATGTCAGTGTTAACTTGTCTTCACAGTTGGGACTGGGTTTGCACTGGGCAAATGCTGGCTCAGTAAATCCCCGCTTGTGACTGACAGCACGTATCTGCAAGGCAGTCCAGGGCCAGGGCTAGAGCCGCACAATGCTGAACTGCAAAGGGTCTGTCTCCCCCCAACTCTCTGGGTGCATCTAGTTTTGCATCTTGCATACCTCTTTCATCTTGAATAACGAGCTACCAATGCAGGAGGTGCTTTTTAAAATATCTGTCTATGATGAGAGTTTTCTGTGTACGAAGAGACTGTGTGGTGAGAGGGAGAGAACAAGGAGAACATTCAATTCAGCCTGGCCCCCCCGGCCCCCCAGCCCAATTTCATAGCCAGGTCTGACTAACGCAGTTGATTGCCAGGGTGAAGGAAAATGGTTCCTCTCACAGATCATGTTTCCAGCCAGGGTCTGCTATACCTATTAGCAGCAAAGATTCTCCCAAAGAGGCCCCTTTTTCCCCTCCCTAAAGGAACAGGAAGTGTTCAGGTCCCAAGAAAAATTTGGTGAGGTGGGCCTTTGCAGTGGGAGGTCGCAGACTTGGCCAAGCATCGGAATGTATCACACCCTCCCCGCCCAAGGTCGGGGTGCAGCTCAACTGCAAATGTGGCCAGCGCCTCTGAGGCGGGGACACACTCCAACTAGCCTGCCCTCTGGGCGCTGAGGTTCAAGCTACATCTGAGCGTCCCTCTGTACGTGCCTAATGAGTTTTCTGGGTCCACACCCCCTCCACCCCTCTTCTGTTCCGTGAGCTCTTTGCTGAATGCCCCACAGTTCCTACACAGCAGTGGTCCCTGCTCCCCAGCACCTAGAACAGGCTCCCTGGCTCCCTGATCCTAAGGGTTCTCGGGAAGCAGGGGACAGGGCATCTTCCTGTCCTCCCCAGAGTGCCTAGCGCGAGGCTCACACAGAGCGAGGGCTGTCCTGTTTGCACAGCTGGAGATATGAAGGCCAGGCCGGGCAGGGCAGGGCAGCAGGGAGGAGAGAGCGGCAGGGGAAATGACCACCCGAATGCCTGCCAGCACAAAAGGCTGTGGAAATTAGATGCCCAATGATGAATGTCTGGAAGAAAAGAACCCTCAGGGGGTCTAGGGAATCGTCATAAATGCAACATGGGAAGAAGGCAGAAAATCAAGCAAGCTTGTCCGATGGCTATTGAGTGCTCTAGTTCCAGTTTTCCATCAATGTGAAGCCCGGGGGTGTGGGAAGTCTCTCTCAATGGCTGGCACAGGCCCAGCCTGAGCCTAGGATGCTGTCCTCTCCCATTATGCCCTGGGCCCAGTATTCGGGGGGCGGGGGGGGGGCGGCACACATATGGCCTAACTCAAATCAGGTCAGCAGATTCCACAAGCCTGCAGGAAGGTGGGGACTTGGCAATTAGATTCCAGCAGGAAACCTGAGGAGTCCCAAGAGGTCAATTTTTCTTTCTTCCTCCCTCCTCATAGTGGACAGCAGGGTTTCTTAACCGTTTTTCAGTCATCACCGCCACCCAGGAGGATTCCATCTCACTTTGCTTAATGTAGACAGCACTCTGGAAGCACTAGGTTTTTAAAAAAGAATTGCAATTTAAAACATGTGGTAAGAAATATGCTTTTTCAAACTATCCTCCCTGGGATAGTCCAATGTTGACCTCTCTACTCTAAGTTAAAAACCACCGTAATCAAGAAAAGCTTAGCCCTTTTCCTCAGCCTCTGGCACCTTGTGCAGTTAAGTCCTTGCAAGTCAGGAAATGCAGAGTCCCAGCCAGGTTACCGCTGAATGACTGTGTGACCTTAGCCGAGCCCTTTCTCCTCTTTGGGCACAACATAAAATGCGGAGGCTGGAGTAGTAATAATAGCTGTCCATTCTAGTGCACTTACTATGAGGCAGGCACTGCTATAAATCCATGTATCTCCTTATTTATTCCCCACAATAAACCTACGAGGCAGATACCACTGTTTGTCCCCTAATTTACAGGTGGGTTAACCAAACTACTTCCTAGCTGTGTGAATTTTTCCCAGCTCTTCAATCTTTGCATCTTACCTTCCTCATCTATAACATGTGGAGGAAGTAACTGGTCTAGGGTCACAAAGTAGTAAGTGGCAGAGTCAGCATTTGAATTCAGGCAGTCTGACACTGGAGCTCATGTTTATAATCAATATGCTCCAGTGTGTCCCCTAGGCATGATATGGTGGTTCATTCAGTCATTCAACAAATATTTACAGAGCCTTTAATAGGAGCCAAGCACAATTTTAGGGGCCGGGGATACAGCAATGAACAGGACAGCCACAGTCCCTGTTCACATTGGAGCTCACGGTCACATGGAGCTAGACTCTTCTAGCTCTGAATGTTGGAATAAACCGAGAAAAACATCTCTGAGTTCAATAAAGAGGTGTCCAAAAGCAAACTCTCCAGGAACTCCAGTTGGCCAAAGGAGCCTAGGGACAGGGCCAAGGTCATGCCTGGCTCTGTGACCCTGCCGCTTTCTCCTTCCTGATCTTGCAGAGGCCTGGCAAACAGTGGTATGCCGGAGCCAGCTCACCCAGTTTCCGGCAGCTCTTCCCCATCCCATGTGTAGTGACGTCATGTTAGCAGCTTAAAACAAGCTATGGTGGGGGTAATGACACCACAGAAATTGGCAAATGCTGCAGATCACAGCAATTTTTCTCCTGAGAGCAAGTTCGTAGATACTGCCCAGCACACCACTCAGACAAGTGAGCGGCTGCCTTCCACAGAGGGGAAGGGAGGCAACAATCTACCCCTGACCTTGATAGAATGCTAGCTGCCCTGCCCCTCCTCCAGGAGTGGAGTGAGCCTCAATCCTGCTTCTCTTGTGTGTCTTTTTTCCAAGTTCAACAGAGCTCAGTTGAGCCTGGAATCCTGAGCAGCTTCAAAATAAATATTATCATTATGACCCTTTGTGCTCCTCGCAGGAGTCACTGTTGCTGGCACGTGCAGAGGGCTGAGTCTCGTCAGAGCTCTTTCCCAGCAGTGCCAAGCAACTGGCCCCAGAACGTGTGCATTGCTGGCTCTGCTGGTTCCTCTGAGGCCTCCTGGATTGTATCTAGGATCATGAGATCTTTGAGATTTCAAAGCTAAGGGACTAGTATATGTTTTTTATTGGGGGTGGGGTGGACCTCAGTCCACTCAGTAATTATTGTCAACCATAGAGAATCTGTTGGCAAGGAGTCATAATATGCTCATGCTCATGTGCCTAGCTCTATAGAAATAGTAATTATAGGTGCCATTTATTGGTACCCTTACATAGACAGTAGGCTCCAGATTCATAAAATTTCTCTTGATCCTAACATGCACATGTGCACACAGACACATACACACATATGTGTGTAGGGTACTCACTCTGCTGGGCCTCTCTGATTAGCAGCCCAGCATCAAGATAAACAATACTGTGATAAAAATATCTTAGGTGTCTGTTAATAATCGAAGCTATTGCTACCATACATTTACACTTAAAATGCCCTATCAGAAAAGAAAAGAAAATCCTTTTGGGGACCACATTCTGTGCCTAAACAGAATTGTTTTATAACGGTCCTTAAGGAAGTAAACCTGACATTTATGCACAACGGTAGCTATGGTCACTGAAAGTCTTGTCAGAGAAGAGATCACCTTCAGCAGTCAAGCTACAGACCCTTCGCCAAGCCAGTGACAGCACCCAGCCCACAGCTGGGCTGAGATTACAGCCTTAAAGCCACTGGAAGCCACTCGTGCCCTTGGCCCAAATTGTGGGTTCTCCGAGCAATGACAGGGTTGTGAGCATGACCAGACAGCAGGATGCCTAAGTTGTAGCCTCTTTTGGATCGGGGATGGGGAATGAAATTAACCCAGGCCAGGTGGGTGCATCCAGTGGGTGCACCTGTGGGGCTAAGAGAGGAATTAACAGGGCAGCCATTTCCTGAAACTTGACAAATGGGAAAAGAAAGCGAGGGGCTGACTTCATGGGTGAGGGTCTCCTCCTACCTCTCCCCTCTTAGAAGGTTCTGTCCCAGGCAGTTGAGCAATTCCATCCCAGCAGGTGCATGCTGAAGCATTGTAGCTGTACAATGCCTGGCTGGGAACTCACGGGTGGGGTTTACTATTTCTCCCACTCACTCCACCTTAAGCTCGGCTGCCTTTTCCTCAGGGCCCTAGGGGAGCCTGTGGTCTACATGTTCAACTACCTGACACTTCCTGCCCTCAGAGAGCCAGTCTGATTTACATGGCCTCCCTCCTAAAGCTTTACTAGCCCACCCAATTGGACTTGGTTGAAAGGTTGATTGGGGCAAGGGGTCTGTTATTTCATTTCTTATCTCCTCAACTTCAGTACGGGAAATACAGAGCTCTGGGAGGAATGCCAAGGGAATCCAATATATTTGTACAGAAAATTTTCAGTAATCAAATATTATGTGAAATTTAAGTTGGCCATCAGCCAAAGATTGGAGAGATTTGGCAGTGCTAATAATATTGGATGCGATAGTATTTGATCTTGATGTCAATCAGCACGACTTCTATTTATTTTGTGTCCCTCTCCTGATAGTACCTCATCAAAACCATGAGTAGACTCCTGGCATTTGAAGAATTAATAGCCTAGATCTGGACTCAAAGGCCCATGATGTGTAATTCTATGAAGCACCTATTTCCATCTCATAGATTCCAAAGCTGGTGTGCAGCAGTGAGTCATTTAGCTAGTGAGTGAGCCTAGCTAACTGCCTGGAATCCATATTTAGAAACGGCTTTGTTGTTCTCTATTTGCCCCTGAGTGTGAAGTCATGCTCCTACAGCAAATTATCTGAAAAATATCTGGTCATCAAGAAAGTGAGTGACCTTAGTTAGAAAACAGAACTTTAGACTACATTAAAGAGTAAAATATCCAATTCAGTAATGGTTCAGATCTTTGACATGAGTAAGTTCCCCGTATGCTGCATATAGAAATAAGAAAGAGCCATTAGCAAAAGTGTTTTGAGTGTTCCAACCGGCATGGAAACTGGCTTTATTATGGTATTTATATAATCATTAAAGTTTGGAAGTAGGTCACTGAAAATAGGCAGGTATGTTTTACTACACTGTGCAGTGAAAATTATATGCTATGTCACGTTTGCAAATCTGGGCTTTTTTAAGGTCTAAGGAGAGATTCTAAAAAGAATGTCAAGGAACTGTTCCTCATATTTGTTTAGTTGGTGCTCAACAGTTTCCAA
Source organism: Smutsia gigantea (assembly GCA_032199065.1). Taxonomy (NCBI): domain Eukaryota; kingdom Metazoa; phylum Chordata; class Mammalia; order Pholidota; family Manidae; genus Smutsia; species Smutsia gigantea. The sequence continues at coordinate 12,386 of JAVSCE010007582.1, forward strand.
AGTGCTTTTGTGCTCTCAAAAGATGTTGCTGGCAGTTAGAGAAGCTGTGGGAGGGACAAAGGGTCGGCCAGACCTGGGTCCTTGTCATGGCTCTGCCACTTATTCTGTGTTGCCTCGGGTCCCTTATCGTCCCCAAGTTTCTGGGCCTCCATCTTTTCCATGAGGATATGAATGCTACTCGCACTGTTCATGTCACAGAGTCCAAGTAAGGACCCAAATTGCTAATATGGGAAAGTGTTTGAGAAACATAATGAGTGGCTCCTGTGGGGTCAACTCATTGATTCATTTCACAAACATTAGTGAAGTCCCTTTGTGCTGTGATTAGCATATCAGAGGTGACTAAGATGTGGTTCCCACACTTGAGACTAAAGGTCCAGGTAGAGATACACTTAATAGGAATAAAAGAACTTTGCATACAGCTGTGTGGTTCCCACACTTGAGCTCAAACTGGACCAAGCATAGCAGAGTTTCAGAGGAAACGGACAGACCCAACCCACTGCCCACGGCTGGTGGGTAGCACCTTTCCGCAGCCATTACCTCCCTTCCAAAATCTTCTCTAGCTCGTGTTTTCTGCAGTCAAAACGAACTTGACAACAACAGCTGAGCCAGCCAGCTCCCTTACAAAATTTCCACTGGGTGTCACAGAGCTCAGTTTCCCCTAAGGCACAGCCCCATATTCTGGTCTGGCTTGGGAAAAAATGCAATTACAGCCTGCGGCTTACAAAAACAAGCAGAAAGATAAAAGAAGAGAACGGGGGAAACACTCCTGCAAATAGATCAGAATGACACACTATTTAACCTAATTACCTGCAAAGCCACATCCAGCCATTAAGGATCAGTATTCTGTAATAGAATTTCCTGCTATGGAAATACTCACCCACGCACAGGATGTTGAAGCAGAAGCCCTGGCTGATTGACTTATTCACCAGCTGGTCCGGCAAGCTGTCAAACCCCACATGTCCAGCCAGGGGGATGGTTCGGCAACCTTCACCCTAATTTGGAAGGGACGGGAGGGGAGAGAATGAAAACGCGCTTAAAAGCAATATGGGTCTCATTTCTCCATCCAAATGCTCTCCATACTAGGAAGTAGCACCTGCCCAGACCCAGTGTGTCATCTCTTCCTTAGCTGCTACTCCCTGCCCTGAAGCAAAATGGCCCATCGGCTTAGAAATCACAGATTCTTGGGTACAGGCATGCCCGAGGCTCCAAAGGAATGTTACCATGTTCCAGACAGAGCAAAGCACAGAGGAGGCCTGTAAGGGGTAAGAGGACAGGGTCCGGGGATGAGAACGCTGGCGCTGGAGGGTCACAGACTTGGGTTAACTCTCAACTCAATCAGTTACAAGCTGGGTAACACCTCGGAGACTTCAGTTTTCTTCCACATCTGTCATATGAGCTAGTATGACCTATCTTCCAGGTGGCTGGGAGCCTCAAATGTGCTAATACATGTGACGAGCTTAGCAGAATACCTGGTACCTGCAGAAGAGTTCAGTCAATACTACAAAGGGACTTCAAAAGCAATTACTCCTCTCTCTAGGGCATTTTGGGGATCTACAAAGGTGGCACAGGAGAGAGATGAAGGAAACAGGCTTTGAAATCAGGCAGGTCTGAGTTAGAGTCCCACCTTCTCCACCTTCTGACCTCAGACAAGTTACTTAACATGTCAAAGTTTCCCCATCTGTAAAACCAGGAACTAGTAGCTACTACGTCATAGGACTGGTGGGAGGCTTAGATAAGATAATGCTTAAGCACCGAGCCAGGTGCCTAGCATGTGGGCAGCATCCCATCAACAGGAGCTGCTGCTCTTATTGCCCTGTGAGGCTACCCTTCCACCCAGACTCCCAAAATAGCACGTGATGCCATGGAACACCGCTGGCTCCCTCCAGCTGGAAAGAGCTGCCTCCATGCTTCCTCTGGTTCCGTTGTCTCCACAGGACTCAGCCAAGCCATTTGCAGCCCTGGAAAGCCGAGGGCCTTTGCTTTGCTTGCAAGTCCCAAAGATTCTTACTGTAAATGGTTTTACGAAACAGAAAGAATCTCAAACTGGGGCAGGCTTCCAAAGGGCCAGGAGGAAGGACCAAAGGGGCCTGCAGGTACTCAAGAAAGGTACTAACTGCCAACGGCCACAGCGGAGGGAAGACGGGAGGAGAAGGGAAGCTGGAGACAGCAGAACTAGGCAAGGGGGTGTGGGTTGCCTAAGGAGTCAGAGCTTCTGCTGTTGGGTGGCGCTACACCAAGATTTCCGTAACTAGACAGGTTCTCAAAAGCAATTCAAGAAGGGTATGGTTCACGCCAGGAGGCCTGCACCAGTATCCCAGGCTGGGCCAGCAGGCAGCTCTTATGCTGGACTGGATGTGCTTTTAGCCCAGGTCCCTAAGGACACACTTTCACCCTGACAGGGATGGGCTGTGCTGGTGGGGAGCCTCTTGGCAGCTGACACTGCCGCCCCTTCACCCAGCTTGGAATCCCACTCCATTTGGTGTCATCAGACCCTGTGAGAGTGAGAGACAGAGCTAGTGCTGGTGAGTGCCCTCTGGTAAGTTCATCACCCTCACACCTCTCACCCCACACACTCCCAGTGGAGTATTCTTGACACACAACCATATGCCATCATTCAGTCTAGGGTGGAGTAGTCTGGGTCACAGAGGGGCACCCAGAACAGCTGGGTTTCATGAGTGGCCCACATGACTCAGGACTTGTTCTACATCCACCCTTTTCTGCTTCCCTCACCCCTTTCTCCTTTTTATTAAAGCAAACAAAGATGTAAGTTGCCTACTGTTCATACTTGGTCCTCAACACTGTAGAGAAGACAGAGACTTAAGAACCAGTATGCTTTCCTGATGGATCCTCCTACATAGCAGGCATCGGAAATGGGGACAGACTCAGAGTTGAGGTTTCCTGAGCCATATTTTATCGCCCCTGGCTGCCGCTTCCTGTCTCCAAATTCAACACTATGTAACGTCAAATGCTCCAAGGTCTCTGGTCCAAGTGCCAAAAGGAGAGGAAAGGGAATTTTCAAACCAAAGACAGTGGAGGGCAGTGGGGAGAAATCCACACCTTATTCCTAAAGATTTCCTTCATTGTCAGTGACTTAACACCTCCCATGTGCCCACATTACCACCCACCTTGGCAGTGCCGTAAAGAGCCCTGATAGCAGAAGAAAGAGTATGGGCTTTATACCCTAGGCAATGAGGTTTGGGGGCGTCTGAGTATTTTCAGCAGGGGAGAGCCATGATAAAAGTAGCGTATCTGAAAGATCATTCTGGCTGCAGGGTGCTTGACTGACTGGGGGAGAGAGCGGGTAGAGCCGGGAACACTATTAGGAGATGAGTCCAGTAAGACCGAACTCTTACTCCAGTAAGACTGAACTCAGAGTGACATCCAGGCACCATGACAATAAATGCTGGTTGAAATGAGCTCATCTGACTTGGGACTTCGGAGGAAGGAACAAATTGGAGAGTTATCCTAAAGGAGATAAGACTCAATGAGTGATTAGGCAGAGGGGACGAGGGAGCAAACAAAGCTCTTAAGGCTGCAAAGTCCTAGGTCTGGGAGCTTGGACTGATGGCTCCATGGACAGAAAGAAGGAAGCCAGGAAAGCGTGCTTGCTTTGCAGGGAAGTTGAGGATTCTGGTTTTAAATAAGCTGTTACTAAAAAATCACATTTATCAGGTCTTTTACTTTATAGAAGTAATCAATGCTCACTGTAGAAATTTTAGAACATATGGAAAATTATAAAGGCAAAAATAACAATCACCTATATCACTGTTAATATTTGTATGTATTTCCCTCTAGGCCATATACCATTTTTTCTTGCAGAATAGAGATAATCCCACATATTCCTTTTCATAACCTGATACTTAATATAGATGCTTTCTTGAGTAATTAAGCCTATTTCTAAAACATTCTTATTGTCCACCTAGCATTCCATTGTAGCAGTTTATCATATGTTCTTAACCAATCGTCCACTGCTAGCCATTTAACCTGTTTCCAAGTTTTTGACAACATGAACAATAATTATTGTTCTTACAGGCTTGCATACATCTGATTATTTCCTTAAGTTGTATTTCTAGAATTGAAGTCTGTTGGGTCCAAGGACACACACGTGGGAAAGACTGATACACACCGAGAAATCATTCCACAGAGAACAGTACAAAATACTTCTGCCACCAATATGTGAGTGTCTATTTACCTATACTGAGACCAACACTGAGTTTCTGAGACTTTTTAATCATTATGAATTGAATCATCGAAAAATGGCATCATGTCATTTAATTTGCACTTTATTATGAAAGTGAACTGTTTTTACTCAACTGTATATGCGCATTGTGTATATGTGAGTTGCCTGTTCATGTCTTTGTCCACTTTTCTTTAAAGCTGGTGTTTGTCCTTCTCTTCTGGCTTTGTAAAAGCATTGTATATGTTAAGGAAAATAAAATATTTTGATTTTATTGTAAGATATCCAGGAGAAGAAATCCAAACAGTACTCAGCCATATGGGATTGCAGGTTCAAGGAGAATTCACGACTGGGATAAAATTTAGGAGTGAGAGATATGAAACTGGCTGTGTTCTCCAAGAGACAGTACAGGGAGTAAAGAGCTAAAGATTGAATATAGGAAATGCCTGCAAGCAAGCAATGAAAAGGTAAAGAGGATTCTTTGAAGAGAGTGATCAGAAATGTAGGCGATAACCAAACAGTTTTCTATCACCAGAGGCCAAGGATGAAGTCAGGAAGAATTACAGAGAAATAACCATTGATCTGGATCTGGTGAAGGTCCCTGGTGACTTTTAGAATCCTTATTTCTTCTGTATCTTTTTACCCAATGTCCAACACACCTAAATTAACTGGAAAGTTTGGGGACTAGGGGACATGGGAGCTGGCTAATGTATTTCTCTTGCTAACCAAGATTTAAGCAGCAAACTTTTTGTCTGAATGCTTGTAGTTGAGAAAGCTTCAAAAATGTATTTGTATATGTATTTCCTGTTTGGGAAATCCTGTCTAGTGAACACCATTCACTCTTGCTTTGATGAATCTCATAAGATGTCAAGGTCATCATTACGAATTATCAGTCCTCATTGTTCAGAGGTAAAAAGGACATTGGACTGAATGTACACTGACCCCAGGACAGCTTCTGGAAGTTTCTTCCCCCCTCCCTCACTAAAGCCTTATCTCGTCCCTTTTTTTCCCCTCAGGTGGCCAGACTGAGGTCCCAATTACTTTGACTGCACTGAATTGAACGTTCCCTGGATTACAATGTGTACAAGGGGAGACAGAACTGGCAACTTGGCCCAGCAAGTCGGACACTAAAAGCTCAAGTTATCATCTTGAGTAGCAGGTGGTGCCATGTTCAAGGCTTGAACTGAGATGCTAGAAAGGCCACAATCACCAAAATTTTATATGGCTCATCTCCCATAACCCTGCAACCTCCCTTAAGAATCTATGCTGTAGAAACTCACATGTCTGCCCAAAGATCCGTGTACGAAGAAATGCATCACAGTATTGTTTATGGTGCTGAAAAACTAGAAAAAAAAAAGTAAATGTCCGACCATAAGAAAATATTTAACTGAATTATGGTACATGCATATTCTGGAATATTCTGGAGCCCTTAAGAATGAAGTAGGTCTATATGTACTGATGTGAATATCTCTAAGATATATTATAATGTAGAAAAAAGAAGTTGTAGAACAATAAGCACAGTATGAGCCCATGTATGCAAAACAGCTTCATATACGTGTATGTGTACATACATGCGCGGAAAGGGCACTGAAAAGACACCCACCAAACCGGGAACCCAGAACTGTGGCCACCTCAGGGAAGGGGGATGGAAATAGGGGCTTTTTCAGGGGTAGTCAGCATGCTTTTCTGTCGTTTCCTTTACAGCATGAATGTATTCATACATTACCTGTGTAATTTAAAAACATTTTTAATACAAGAAAAGAGTTCTCACTCAGCTTTGCCGCAGAGGTAATTAGAATGCAGAGTCTGAGAGGAGCTAAAAGGAAGGCAAAATGAAAGAGTGCTCCTGAGAACTGGGAGAGCCCCTACTCTGTTCCCCCCATTACATTTCCTGTTTTCTCCTCATCTGCAGCCACCTGCGGTTTGAAATACGTTATGACCACATTTCATATCACAGGCAGAAACACCACTCTCTTTCTCTTCTGCCTCCTCCCCTGAGGACACACCAATTCTTTTTTTTAATTGAATATTCAAAGCTTCATGCTATGAAGAACCAGTTATGGCGGGTCCAGCTAAGCATCTTTTCCCTAGCGCCGTTATTCTTAAAATAAAGGGTCCCATAAGCACTCAGGTGAGCAATCCCTGTCCCCCCACGGCCCCCACCCCTCTTTCAACCTTTGTGGTATGGTAAGCAAGCAGTATTTGAGGCCTCTGGGAACTGTGGGTGCAACTGAGGGTGCATCTGTGTCAATGGAGAATTTCCTGCCTCCATTTAAAGCTGGGGTGGCTTAGCAGCTGTCATTCTGAAGGATGAGACCAGAGCCAAAACTCCTTGCCGATGAGTGGGCTTTCCCTAAACTTTCTCCTCTGGACTTTGCCCGTAGACGCTAGGAAAGGGCAGAGACACTGAAATAGGATTCTCTCCAGCAGTCCCACGTGTCACTTACTGATGGACTCCATCTCTCACACCTTCCCTTTGTCTATTTCCACCCCCAGCCCTGAATACCCATCTCTGATTGAACCTGCAAATCTTTACGACGATCAAAATCAGTTAAGAGTTCAATGATGCATAATGGTATATATTAAGCAGCTAATAAAAATATTCTCTAAGAATATTTAATCACATGAGGAAATGATCGCCAAATATTGCTAGGCAAAAAGCAAAACCAAACCAAACAAAACCCTAAATACACAGGATCATCCCCATCATAAGGAAAAAAGTATATATGCATTTTTTTAAAGCTTGGAAGAATATACATCAGAATGGTTATTGCTTCTCTGTGTTTTCTGAACTTTCTACAATAGGCATATTTTACTTTTATTATCAGAATTAAAAAAATTTTAACAAGATTTTATAATTATACTTTCCTAGGCAGGAAAGTAGCCTCAGATATTTTAGCAAAATCTTCAACTACAACCAAAAAGGTGCTGTACATAGAGATAATCAGAAAACTCAGTTAGGTACTTAGCTCTCAGGCAGTTTTATTGTATATAAAACATTTATTTTACCAATATTACAATAAAGCCCCATTATTCTCAATATAGCATTGTTATTATATATACATGACTTATTATTATATAGTATAACTTATTATTATGAAGATCCATATGAAACAGAAGTCAAATCACACATCCTGAAACACACAGCAAAAAGTCTTGACAAAACGATCAGTGGATGATGGCCCTATCAGCTGCCTCCAGTGTTGTTCAGAGGCGACACCTTTATATTATCAGACATAAGAACCGCTAAATCCCTGGTAAGTTCCCAGAGGTTAAAAAAGTCCCTCCCAATGTGCCTCCAGACCTAATGTCAGGATTTCTCTTTCGCCGATCAAGCCAGGCTAAGAGTAGTAGCAATGCCCTGAACTGGAAAAGAGAAACGGGGGACCCAGCCAAGGAGAAGCAAAGCCTGCAAAAGCACCCTTTAGGGGCCCCAAGAATGCGCTTCAGAAGGGGAGCAGCTTAGGGGATCCTGGGGTATCACAAGGGAGACCATCCTCACCGTATAGGGAATAGGCCCATTTTGGGCAAATCCAATAGATGAAACTCTGGATTTTAACATACCAGATCAACTCCAGAGAGATTTTCATTCTATAAAAGGATTCACAGCAGGCTTCCATTAAATAGCCAGCTTTCCTGGTGCATTTAGAATGGGATTCCATAGACAGAAATTCAGCTGCCCTGTACTTTTAAACGAAGACAATAGCTATATACACCTACAAGGACAGACAATATCCAAAGGTAGAAAATAGTGTTTCTATTCCACTTACAAAGACCCTGCTGAGCTAAAAGCAGAGACTTGTCTTGTAGACAACTCTCTCCCCACCCAGCTCAGAGTCAAAGCTGGGAAGAGGTGGAGCTAAATTCCGCCACCTCACTCGGAAGCAGAAGCAGGCAAGAACCTAACAGAAATTAAGCTGGAGAACAAGGAAACAAGAACCAGACAATGTTAGAGCTGGAAATGCCCTTAAAGGATCACTTAATCCAACCCGCTGGGTTTCCAAAAGGGGAAACAGAGACTCAGAGAGGAAGTGACTTGCCAAGTCAGAGTGCTTTAGTGGTGTAGAGAGCGGTGCTAAGCATGCAGTGCCCTGTCAAGCCCCTGCCACTCTCAAACAGAAAAGCTGGCTCAGGTAGCAGATATATTTCCTTATGCTGCAAAAATTCTGGGCCATTAGGCTTGTGGCTTGATGCTAGCCAGAAGCAGAAGGGTTCACAGGCCTGAACCCAGAAGCCCATGTGCTGGCTCACAAGGTGGCTCTGGCCCATGGAAGGCAACTGAGGCAATGGATGCCAAGGAGGGACTTGGGCCCCTCCTCTGCCTTCTCTCCCCATGTCCTTCTTGCTTCTGACAGCAGCATATGCCTCAGACTGACTAGCTGCCTAGCTCTGCTTAAGAGGCCCAGGCTACCAAACTGTACAAGCCAGATTCTAGGTGAAATATCTCCACCCTTGGCCAGGTCAACTTTCCCACAAATGCCAGACACATTCCCTTCAAGCTAGGCTATTTAAACAGCTTTCTAGGTGTTCTGGCCATTGTTATTGCTAATCTTTTTTTTTTTTAAGAGAAAGAAAAAAGGTTTATTCGCAGGCCTTTGGCTGAATGCCCAACTGTCCTCTAGGGAGCCTGAATTTGCCTCTGCCTCCATCTGGTCTCATTTAACGTGGATCTGAAAAAACCTAGTTCCTGCCTCAGCGCCAGTGTTCAGAGCTGGGGGCTCTGCTATGAAAGGAAACCAAATACCGCCTCACACCTCATCAGCGAGTACCGCTCCTGTTACCCCAGGGCCTTCATGTGGGGTCACAGAGGGCCCTGGCAGGAAAAACCTGAGCCCGGAGTGTCCCCGAGAAGGCCTGTAAATCTTTCCCCAGTCACTTTTAAGTGAGTGGAACGGATGACCCAACTCCAGGGCCAGCTGAGAGCACGCTGCATAATTCAGCAGATGGCTGCCTCTAATGAGAAGACACTGGAGAAGAGGGTAACATTATTTCTCACCCTCCTGAGCATGTGGCCTCCTTCCTCTGTGCAGGCAGCAGAGAAACCCAGGGTTTCAAATCCCCACAGCAGAAGCCTCCTCCTGCCAAACCGAGGAGGAAAGGTCTGTGTTTCTAGTTTATTCTGTGCCCCCACCCCCCCAGTTGTTACTTAAAATAATCCATCATTACATGGCTGGTGGCTAGAAGATTTTTACTTGAAGCAATATGGGAAGGAAAAAAAAAAGAAAACCCACACATAACCCATGACTGTGCTATCTGGGATCTAAGTTGAGAATCTTTATTATCAGCATCTCCAAGGCACCCAAGCTGATGCTTCTCTGACCCTCGTGAGTGTACAGGGGGCACGAGGGCTGGGGGGGGGGGCACGGCACAGCAAAGAGGGGGAAGAGGGAACTTGGCAGGCTTTTTATTTCTTAGAAACATCATGAAAAGGCCAGAGGTTTGTTTTGTTTTCATGAATCTCTGTCATCTGGTAGGTGTTTCATTGTTTCAATCTGCTGAACTGTGCGGTAAGGTTTTGGACTAAGTCACCTGGCCTCCCTGTACCCATAAAATGAAGAGAACAATAACACTTATCCAGGAAGCTGTTGGAAAAAACGAAATCACACAGATGGAAATATTTTGAGATTGTAAGACATGTTAGTGTCCATGGCATTCTTGTTCTTTCTTTTCTTTTCGTTCTTTCTTGAATGTGGTTTTAATGTACCTGCAACTAAAAGCCCTTCTCAATTGTTCACGCTAATCCAAAACCACGGATCTGATAATCCAGAGACCCAGACAAATCCAGACATCAGTCCTATTTAGTTTTGGAATACCTTTTTCTAGGGGACTTATCTTCCTAATTAATTTTGCTTGGGCTAATGCAACGGGTTTGCTTTCTGACAGCACACAAAGGGAGGGGCTGTGCTGGGTAACAAAGCCAGCAATGAACAGAAAATTTACAGCAGAGACACCACAAAGTAAATACTATGCATATGACTGGAGATCGAAATCTCACACTCTAGAGACAAATCACTCAGCGGTAATGCAGTTTTGTAATAAGAACACCACTAACGCTCAAATTCCCAGCTCTTAGGATATGAAAAGGCAACGGGGCTTATTCCTGCCTCTCGTCTGGATGCTCTGTGAGACAGAGTCCTGTGGGCCAGGGCCACCACTGTAATCCCGCACCTGGCACAGAGCCTGGCAGAGTCGCTGCCCAGTAAACACATTGAAGACATGAATGGAAATAAATGTGCGTGAATTAACAAATGAAATGTTCCCAGCCCAGTAGCAGAAGTGAAATCTCACCCAACCTCACACCTACCCCTTTCCTAGTCAAAGCTCTCGGGAAGCCTTTGTCACCCACCGCCCCCATCCGCGGCTGGATTAGGTCCTCCTGTAATGAGCTGTGTTGGGCAGCACTTAGCACAACAATAATTACATAGTTATTGTGTCTGCTTACACACGAGACTGTGAACTCCCTGAGGGATGGGGCCATATGCATTTGAGGGAGGGCATTATATTTTTCCCCCAACTTTGTATTTTGAAAAGTCTTAAACACACAGTTGGAAAACAGTAGTGATCACCCATACACCCTCAACTTAGATTCAAGAACTTTTACTATTTGGGGCCATGCAAATTTTCTTCTGTGCTTTATCCCTAGTGGAGGTAGGGTGCGTACTGGGCCTTTGCTCTCCTTGCTTGGGGTACAATATGACTTTTAGCGTGAGGTGGTGGAGATGGATGAGGCAGGGAGCTTTGAGGGGAATCAAGGGTAACTGCCATTTGATAACAGCAAGACCAGAGTGCAGAGGCTAGCCTGTCCCCACATGTAGGCAGTTGCCTTGGGGCAGCTGCACCAGGCCAACCCCAGCTAGGGCAGAGTTAGCCCCTGCAAGCTCTTTCAGTAGGGAGAAAGACCATTCCATGATTGCCACTAGAGGAAAGCATCATTGTCCACATCGTGGGACTGGTTCAAGCCAGAATCAATGAGCCGTTATTTCTACGGGCCGGCACTTGGAGTCTGGACCCCAAAATGCCTCACTGAAACAAACAGCTCAGTGTAAGAGCCAGGAGATGCGGCCTCTGGGGCCTGAACCATGCCTTGCTAGGTTACCTTGGACAAGTTACACAACGTCTCAGAGTACATATTAATAGCAGCCCAGGCCTCCCAGGCAGGGGTTGGGGTGAGAACATCCCAAGAATCTTCTATAATTCTCTAATTATTACACAGGGCCCACAATTTGTCTCTCCAACTGAACAGTAAGCTTAAAAGCCAGGAACTATGTCTACTACTTTTTTTCTTGACCAGGGCTAGCCATAGTGCTGGATACTTATAAGTCAATCAAATAAACATTTGTGGACACAATGGAGAGTTTTGTCTTACAGAATCTTTGTGGTGTTCATCCAAATGGGATGGGATTGTATTTTATGTACACAGGAGCTGAACTTCCAAGTTGCATGCATGCCCAATTAAGGTCCTACCCAGCAACTAATGATGTTACCTTACTAGCCAGAGTGACCCTCAACTGACTCTGGAAAGGACAGCCCTCTCACATACACATACCAGGGCAGTACTTGCATGACACCATGTCTCAGAACTCATTAAAAAGAGCTCTTAAGCTAGGCCTACTTAGGTTTACTCTCCAGTCTTCTCTTCCCAAACCCTGGATACATATTCCTTGGCAGAAACCAGACATCCAAGGTCTCCTGAATTAATTTCATCTTCCCCTGGTGAATTATAACTTCTTTCAGTCACAAAGGAGAGCAGAGAAACAAATGACACATAAACAAGAGCTTCACTGGCTGGGGGAGGGGGCCCCGGAGAGTGACGTCAGTTTTCCCAGAAATCCATTTATCATGATAACAAGGTCTCAAGTGCCTGGGCTGCTCTTTCAGCTTCAGAATCTGGAGTATAATATGTTCTTCATCGTACAGTAGGTTAAGGCCAACCAGAGCAAACTGGAATGGTGCAAAGCAAACCAAGTGGTCCTAAACCTCCCCCACCCCCATGTCCCACACAATCCCCCTCTGCAGAACAAAGGGGATCTCTGGGTTGCCCAGAGTTGTGCCTGAGGTGAAACACAACCTTCTGGAATGTTTCCCTTTGTAACATCTGCTCTGCAATCCTAATCCAGGCAAGGGAGACTGGTGGGAGAATATGGACAGGTCTATGCAAAGTAATTAGCTGACAAGAATAATCATTAGCAGACTTTCTGGTACACTAAGGATGAAACAAATGTAAGCCAGGAGACTAATTCCTCTACTTCTGCCATGCCATCTCTAAAATGCAGGTAAAGAGGAGCAGAAAAGCACTCTGGAAACCTTTATAACACTAAAGCAATAAACATTACTGTGCCAGTCTTGGGGAGAAGAGCATTCTCCCAAATTCCATTATCAAAGAGCAATGTCTCCTATCCACTCCTGGTCCTTCCACACTGTGACTGCATAATGAGCTCCAGGCTGGTGTTTGTAGGGGGTAGGGGTCAAAAGAAATCACTCGGTCCATCTAAACAGGGGTAAAGAGGGTGCATTAATTCATACACATCCTGTAGAGAAAATAGTACCAGATTCTGGATTCAGATTTTGAAAACAAATCAATTTCAACTACACCAAATATCTAGAGGCAATTTTTTTTTTTGCACTGGAATTGCTTTGCATGGACTGTTTCCCTAAATAAATAAGCAACAAGGTTTGAAAACATTCTGTGTGTGATTCAGAGATTGTCACCAAGTAGTTATTTAGTGTTACGGGATTTGACCTACCTCTACTTCACTCTCTTTCCTCACCTCAGGGTGCTGGTAACCATAGGCTCCTTAAAACACCAGATATCCATGGACGAATAGAACGGCTAGGTTGTTCCCCAAATGAAATCATCCCCACTCTTTGCACCTTTGCAACCAAACTTCTGGTCTAAAAACAACAAATATGAGCTGCAGGTCACTTCAGTATGATTTCTCTGCACATCCCAGGCTGGAAAACTTCAGTTCTTTAAATGAAGATTTTTTTTTTCCACAGTCGGTTGCCAACAAAAAGAGGGACCGCACCGCTTTCGCAAGCCTCACACTTAACTTTCCTGAGTCCCCATAGAAAGAAGCCAGCTCCACAGGTTTTGGCACACAAGCCCAGTTACACTGAACACGCACCGGAGACAGACCCCAGAGGCCCGCAAACCCCGGGTCAGGTGGTCAGAAACACGCCAAAATAAGCAGCCAACCCTCTAGAGGCCAGCGAACTGCACCCCACACAGACGCATAAACGGGACTCAGAGACACACAGCGCAAGCAGACAGACAGGCGTCCGGACACACGAACACACACCGTGGAGGTGAACACACTCAGATTAAGAAGCGGATACATCTAGGGTCACAGACAACCCGGGCGCCGCCGCCCGCCCGGGGAGGCACGAGAGCGCGCGCGTGCAGTCATACGCACACAGTAATGCACACACACTCGTACAGACGCAGTCACATATGTAATGCATATGGAGAAGCCCTACCCCAGCCAGTCACCTCCCCGCCCGCCTCACCACTCAGCGCCTCCTGCCCCGGGCCAACCCCAGCCCCACGCCCCTCTTCCTGACGAGGCCCAAGTCAGCCGTGCACAGCCTGGCGGCCCAAGGAAGCCAGGCAGCGGTGCCAAGGACCCGGAGAGCTCGGCGGCTCGTGCGGCCATTCATTCGGCAACGCCCCAGCAGTGCGGCCGCAGCTGCTGCCAGGGAGGTGGCGGCGCCGACTGCAGCTCTTGAGCAATCCAAGTTCAGCCGTGGGTCCGCAGCCCTGGCCCGGTCCGCCACCACGGATCTCAGGAACGGCCTGGGGGACTAAGCCGCTGACCCCGGGAGCAGAAGTCCCGCTGCGCTGCGCCTTGGCTACTAGATGCTGCCCACTGTCCTCTTCCCGGTGGCTGTGGCGGCAGCCAGGACTCCTCGGCCCTTCCCAGTCCCCCAGCCCGGGCGCTGGCACCCAAGTCCCGCACTCACCACCTGGCGAGCTATGTCGGTGGCTGACATCGCTCCTGCGACAGCCAGGGCTGACACCGGCGCCTCCACAACCAGAGCTACTGCACAAGAAACAGCGGAGCTCCTCCGACAAAGAGAGTGTTACACTTCGGGCGCGACCAAGTCCGGTGGGGGGGGAGGTGCAAGGGCGGGGCCCCCGCGCCGCAGCTCCAACCCCGACCTGTCCTCTACAGCCCACCCCCTCGGAAGCGGGCCAGGGGTAGGGGTCGATTTAACGCGCCGCTTCCCCCTCCTACGAGTCGAGTTCCAGTCCTTCCTGTCACCTCTGCCAGAGGCCTTTGCAAAGGGGGGCGGGGGCTCCCCCCCTCGATGACCACGTCCTCTGCCCCCCACCCCCGCGCCACTGGGCTCCGTGGTACGTCCCGACCTCTGCTAAATTGTGACACCACCCTGCTCTCGCCTTACATCCCAGAGTCCCCAGACCCGGTGGTTGGAAGGGAGTCCCCGCCCCTCCTCCTCCCGCTTACAGCTCGGCGGCTGAGCTCTGCAGTCCTCCTCTCACTCCTCCCAGCCCCCTGTACCCCTCTTCCTCTCCACCGAGATCTAAGGGTGCTTGGATGGGAGCGCCCGCCGCTGGAGCCTCGCTGCCCCACCACACCTCCTCGCACCCCACGTGGCCCCGGAGTGCTGCTGAGGCCGGGCGGGGGAGCTGCGGCACCTGCCGCTCGCAGTGGAGCTTGGAAAGGGGGCGGTTAGGGGGAGCCGCACTGCGGCCCCACAACCGAGCTTGTGACATGCGGAGTGCAAGGCCCGCTGTCCTGAGACACCCCTTCTGTCCTGGGGTTTCCGAGCCGCGGGTGCTGTGGGCTGTAATTTCGCGGAGCCGAGCTCACCACCGCTGGGTACTTAATACAGACAGGCCCCACGCCCCTTCTCCCCCCAAACCCCGAACGCTCAGCGTTTGAGCGGAGGCTCAGACAACCCACCCGCTTCAATGCCTGGACCGCCTGGGAGTCTCAGAAGAGGATCTTGGGGTTGAGGCCCCCAGCTCGGTCGAGCGGGATAGTGGGGAGTGACTCGGAGAGGCCTCGGGTGGGTCGGTCCCGCCCCGATTTCCCCTTAACCTCGCGTCAGCCCGGGCCTAGGCGGCCGGCTGTGTGCCGAGTGGAGAGCCTCCAAACGAAGAGACTCTGCCCTCCTGCTTTCCTTTTCCTCCTGGCCACCTGCCGCAGCGGGTCCTCTCCCTTGCCGTCCGCACCTCTCCCCCCATCCAGCCCTAGCGCTCCCAGCCCCTCTCCCCGGGGTTGGCCCCTGGCTAGCTTCCTGTGACTGGTGAACACTGGCAGATCTGGAGTGCCTGAGGCCCGAACCGAAGCGACACTCGACTCCACTCCTCAAAAGGAAGGGGCCTTGGTGTCAGAGAAGGACCCAGAGCTTCCAGTGGAACCCCGGATCGCAGCGTGTGGTGAGGGGGATGGGGCAGGCCTATGGGTGGAAGCTGGCCTGCAGGGGGCCGGGGTGGGGCGTAGGAGATGGACCCGCATTAGCCCCTAGGCTGAGGAGCTGAGGGGAAGGGAGGAGAGAGGAAAGAAGAAAAACAGGAACTGGACAAAGAGGGAAAAGGGACCCGCCTCAGAGACGCGGGCCTAGCTAGGGGGAAAAAACACAGAAATGGGGTGGCTACATGAAGTGCTTCCCTTGCATTTGATTCCACCTGGCGGGGACAGTGCTTCTCGTTGTCTCAAGGAGCTCTGTATGTGTGGTGCGCGTCCCGAGAACAAGGGAGTCCACAAAATGCATCCCAAGTGCCTGGCACAGGGCCTGGTGTTTAGGTAACGCCCAATTGTTTCCTGAACAGGAGGGCAGTGGAACTGGATTTGGGGGGCCAGGTAACGGATGAGAGAAGGGACACAAGGAGGGGGTAACGGCAGGGACTGTCATGAAAAGTATTGGGGGTGCCCACTGTGCGTCCATCATTGTGCTGGAGACCCAGGAGGGGCAGAAAGAGCGTGGAACAATCCGAGACCAGGGGCGTTCTGTAGACAATGCAGGCCCACAGGACAGGTGGTGGTGGCAGGGACAGACGGAGGCCCACCAGGGCTCTGGGGCAGGCACCAGGGACTGGACTGGGGTAGCAGCGACTTGCCAGGGCTGTATATGAAGAACTGCTGTAAGACTTGGCCCAGACTGGATGGGGGCGGGGAGTCACAGGTGACTGACCACTTGCAGGCTGGGTGTCTCTGAGGGAGACAAGTATTCCCTGGCAAAGGGTCGGGCCTGGCAGACAGGGAAGGGCCCAAGGTCACTGGCTCTGATCTGGACAGGGGGCCTGGGCAGTGCGCAGAGGAGA
This sequence comes from Smutsia gigantea, assembly GCA_032199065.1. Taxonomy (NCBI): domain Eukaryota; kingdom Metazoa; phylum Chordata; class Mammalia; order Pholidota; family Manidae; genus Smutsia; species Smutsia gigantea. The sequence goes on from JAVSCE010007582.1 coordinate 28,852, forward strand.
GATGCACATTTGGAAGCCAGAGCTGAGAGCTAATACCTGGAGCACCCAGTGAGCCAGAGGGAGGACTCCAGCAAAGCTGGGCTGGCCGACTGTGGGGCTCCCTGGAAAGCCTGCCTACTTTCCGTCCGTCCCACTGCCTTCCCACCTTAGCTCTGTGTGCTAACCAAAGCGTCTTCCACTGTGGCCCAGGCCCAGGGCTAACTTAGCTTGCAATCCTTGGTGCCCCACCCATGTACCCCACTCTGCCTGCCTGCCCCCAGCGACCCTCAGAACCTGGAGGAGGCCTTCTCTGCAATGCCGGACCTTGCAGACTGGAACCAAGCGTGTCATACAAGTCTCCTGCAACACTTTGGTCTCTTCAAGACTTGCTGCCTGCAGCTGCATGCCCCTCCTGGGGCCTGGGCCTCCTGGTTTCCCGAGGCATGTGGGTTGGTGTTGATGTGTGGGTAGGTGTGCAGTTGTGTGTGTCAGTGTGTGTCAGCTGTTTGTGTGTTTCAGTATGTATCAGTGTGGGTGTGCTCTGGCATGTGTTCACTCCTATTTGGATTTGTTGGTGAGTGTCTACCCGTGTATTTCAGTGTCTCTGTGCCAGTGTGTCAGTGTGTATTTTTGGTGTGTGTTGATATGTATGTAAAGGTGGGCATGCCAGTATTGTGTGTCAGAATGGGCATGTCAGTGTGTGTTGGTATATGTATCATTGTGTGTGTCAGTGTGGGTGTGTTTATGTGTAGAGAGGTTTTAGCTCACTAAGGTTCTGGGCTTTACATACCTTACCTCACTCAATGCAGTGGGCCGATGACTGGGAAGTGTGGATTATAATGTTTATTTCAACAAAAAAATTCGGAAACTCGCTGGGTTCCTGTAACCCAGTCTCTGGCCATAGGTAACCTGCCCAGACATAGGGAAGATGGGGGTGCCAAGGCAAGAGGGCTCATGATCCTCTTGGTTAGTTTCCTCCTTGAATGTCTGTCCCCATTGATGGGTGGGGCCAAAAGATCCGCTTCATGAAGAGGAGTTGTGGACTCTCGGGCACTGGCATGAACATGCATTCATGTTCAGTGTGTCCTGATGGGGTCCCTTGGGCTGGGCACAGTGTCTGGCAGGTGCTCAATCAATGTTTGTTGAGTGAATGGATGAAGGGAAGCACGTAATGCAGTTTTCATGTTTCCACTGCCCTTGAGGAAGCTGGGGCAAGCAGCAACTTTCCAGGGCCAGCAGGTGACTGACATTAGCATGCTCCTGTTGTTTGTGGAACCAAACTCCCCGGGGAGGGGGAATGGCTAAGCCTGCTAGATAGGGCCCTAATTGAGCCAAGTTTTAGAAAGGTCACTCTGACTGCCGGGATAGGGGGTGCTAAGACTGGAGGGGAGAGCGGGGAGTAAAATGGAGCTGAGAGCCCAGCAAAGGGCTTTGTCCTGAAATGGTGGCTTTACGAAAGGAGAAAGAGGTAAATAGTAGAGTTGGTCTAAAGTGGAGAAGCTCTAAGAACAATCTGAAAAGTATGATCAAAAAGTTGAAGGAGAAGAAGGCGAAGCAGAGGGAAAATGACTGAGTATTGACCAAATCCAGACAGTGCTGATAGAATCAGAAGCTCAGTTAAGGCGCTGAGTCCAATGAACTAAGGAGTCCTTTGTACATTATTACCTGCTGCCCCTCATTGTACATTAATCTGTTCCAGTGGTTCTCAAAGTGTGGTCTTTCTTTAGCAGCATCAGCATCACCTGTGAAATTACTAGAAATGCAAATTCTCAGGTCTCACCCAGACCTAATAAATCAGAACCTGGAGGAGTACTGCGACCCAGCAATCTGTGTTTGAAGAAGTCCTCTAGAGGACTCTAATTTATGCCTAAGTTTCAGAACCACTGGTTTATCTGAAATCTAGCCATGGAGGGATGGGAAACAGGACTGGTAAAATTTGGTAGGATAGCAAAGGAAAAGTTTGTAGTCTGGCAGTAGCAATAGTGGCAGATCTTGGTGGATTTCTCCAATGGACAGCCCAGGGCTACTGAGTGCCTAGGGTTGTGGAGGGGGTGCCAAAAAAAGGCGGGGAGGAGACCCCTGTAAGGAGCTGGAAGGTCCTAAAAATAAACTGCCTCCCTTGCAATTTTACTCATTCATTCCACAAATACACACTGAGCCTCCCCTGAACAGCCACTCTAAGTGCTAGAGGACTCAAGAAAAACTGGGGGACAAGTACCCCTAACTCCTGAGCCAGTTTCCAGATAGCTCTCCACAAACAACTGGTAATGGGATAAGTGATATAATCAGTCAGGAGCAAGACCTTGGGGAAGTAGAGACCCAGAGCAGTGAGAGAAAGCACCACAAAGTCGACTCACTGAATTGAGCCATTTTCTGGTCATCAAGGGGTGGGGGATGGTAGGCGAACAGCAGGTGTATCAGAAACGACAGTAAACATTTCCGGCATTCCAAGTCTTGGCTGGAGGGAGTTGTGGAGGAGGGGGCAGTGGCTGTAAATGAGGGTGGCAGGTAAGGTGGGGTCAGATCTGGAGGCCAAGGTCATGCCAGAGAACTTAGACTTCCCACTCCAGAATAGGGGTTCTCAAGCCATGCTCTCCAGAGACAATGTCTGCTCAGTCTGAAACCATGCCCAGCACAAATGCGCTGGGGGCTCACAGTGAATAAAAAAATTCACTTAATGTATAGAAATTTCTCTATTTTAATTTTTTTTAACCATAAATTTTCCCTAAATCTTTGACAGGTGCTCTTATCTCCTAGCAAGTAACACAATGAATGAACAGGGAGAAAATGAATATTAAACAGACAATCCCAGTATTGATCTTGCTTGATTCAAAGTTTCTTTTTTTCACTGACCTCTGTACTGTGGCTATGATTTTATTTTGCAGACACATAATGTAGACATATGTGGGGAAGTTGGGGTTCCTATGGCCAGGATCCTCACTGAACTTAAACCACCTGATGATGTAACTGGCCTGTTGCTAGGCTACCGCTTCCACACCTTTAGGCAATAAGCTATTATTGTGCACGGCCCAGTGCTGTGGGTGGAGGCAGAGATGCTGGTGCTCGACCTACTGCCGGGAGAACAAGCCCGGTAATAAACCCTTTTGCCCCAAAGAACATTCTGCTGTCAATTTCTTTGGTCGCATTGAATCCATAGCGAACTTGCCCTGGGCTGAAACTCATTGGCAAGACAATTGGCGAAAGTCCGCAGGGTTCATTGTTGACCAAGGAAAAAGACAAGCTGCCCTTATGGGAGGGGTGCTTCAGTGGGCTGCCCCTGTGAATGGGGAAACAGTGGATCATCCCCCAATGGGTATGTGGTTTGAGGTGGTTTGCCTCCTAGAGGACTGGGCCCCACGCCAGGACTGGAGGCAAGTGGAGGTGACACTTGAGGCTGTACGGGTGGCCCTTGGTATAGTAAGTAGATCCTTTGAGAAGCAGAGTGCCCGTAAGGCAGCGGGGACTGTGAGTTGGCTGCTTCTCACAGTATTAAAAAAGTCTACAGAGGAGACCCAAGAAATGGCAGCACGAGAACGCAAGCTGTAAACTTCTGTGGATTCCCTGAGGAGGGAAATGGCATTGATGCAAGAGGCAGCACGAGAACACGAGCTGCACACCTTTGTGTATTCCCTGAGGAAGGAGATGGCATTGATACAAGAGCACCTGCAGCAAGGTGCCATTGGAGATGAGACGGCAGTGCTGCCAGGTGTTCTGAAGGAGGAAGAGGCCATCAAGGAAAAAGATGAACTCCTGAGGGAAGCACAGGCAGAGGTGGTACAAGAACGTCGGCTGGGAAGCATTGAGCTGAAGGTAAGAGACCTTCTAAAGACTGAGGTAGCATTGCTGCGAGGCACAGTAGAAAAGGTAAAGGTTGTAGCAGAGGAAGCACTCGGGGGAGGGGAGAGAAAGGTGCCATCAGCCCCAGAAATGGAGGAGCTGGAGAAAGACGAAGGGGTGATGCCAGAGGCACTGGCGCCTCCTGTATTGAAAGCACGCCCAGTGGTTGTAAAGAAAATAAAGACCCAGCAGCTGAAAGTTCCCCAAGAAGACGAGCAGCCCCCTCCCCAGGTCGTGGAGCACTCTACGGTCCGCCCCGATACTCAGGCTGAGCTGGTGGATTTGGGCTCCCGGTTTAGGCAGAAGCCCTCGGAGTCAATATCAGCTTGGCTCCTGCATCTGTGGGACTTAGGGGTGGATGGAATTGCTCTGTCGGGGTCAGAGATGGGAAAGCTGTCTTCCCTGACAGTGCAGCCTGCCTTGAGGCAGCTATTACAAAATGCACATCAGACCCCAGGGAGTCACACCCTCCTGGACGGCTCATGGCTGCACTTCATGCTGTGTGGCCCAATCCGCGTGATCTACCATCCTCTCCTGTTAGGTGGCAGACATATGCTGAACTCCAACAGGTGCTATGAGAGCTAGGCATGAGAAATGCCATCTATAGCCCAGAGAATTATGGCCCAGATGAAGAGATTTTCACTACTGGGATGAGAAATACTGTATTTCAAATGGCTCCTACATCCCTCTTTGGGTCTCTAGTGACCATTCTTTCCCCTCACTTAGGGCATCCCATAAGCGAGGTGACACCTACAGTACCAGACTTAGGAGAGGCTGAAGCAACGAGAATCTGGAAAGAAGTAAGACCTGTTGCTCACAAGAAGAATTTACAGGGCCCCATGAAGGTTACGAGGACCCAGATGTGGGTTGATTTAATTCAGGCAGGAGAAGTTGGAAGGAAATTAGATGGGAAGTCAAATAGGATCTTACTAGAGCTATGGCAACAGCTGAAACCAGAGCAGCAGTTCCAGCCATTAAGACCAAAGAGGCAGGGGTCAGAGACAGAGCCATAAGTCCAGCGTGTGTGTTTGCAAGACTTCCTGCTGGAAAGCGAGCCAACCTCACTTGAGCCCACACAGGAAGGTGATTGGGGAACACAGTTTGACTGAGGGGAAGGTCAAGGTATCTGCCCTGAGGGACCAGTGGGGGACCGGAGGCCACATGTTGAAATAGCTATCCATTGGTCCCCAGTGAACATACAACGTGTCCTGGCTCTGGTGGACACTGGGGCTGAATGTTCACTGATTCATGGTAACCCTGAGCAGTTCCCCGGGACCCCCACTATCATAGATGGATACGGGGGGAAGGCTATCAGAGTGAAAAAAGCCCAGATCTCTTTGGGAATAGGGCACCTACCCCCAAAAGAGTATACTGTGTATATATCTCCTATCCCTGAGTATATTTTGGGGATTGATATCCTACAGGGTCTATGGTTGCAGACCACTGCAGGTGAGTTCAGACTGAGAGTACATGTGGTGAAGGCAGTTCTGAGGGGACATGCTAGGCACCTGCCCATAGCTTTGCCTGTGCCTTGGTGGGTGACTAATACCAAACAATAAAAACTGCCTGGGAGGCATAAAGAGATTGGAGAAACTCTCCAGGAGTTGGAAAAGGTGGGTATTATAAAGCCCACCCATAGTCCGTCAGTTCCCCAGTGTGGCCAGTAAAAAAGCCAGATGGCTACTGGTGGCGTATGACTGTGGATTACAGAGAACTGAATAAGGTCATACCCCCTACGCATGCTGCTGTCCCCTCTATTGCAGGCTTGATGGATACTCTCAGCCATGAACTAGGAACATACCATTATGTGGTAGATCTTGCTAATGCCTTCTTTTCCATTGACATTGAGCAGAAAAGTCAGAAACAGTTTGCCTTCACGTGGGAAGGATGGCAATGGACTTTCACTGTCCTCCCACAGGGATACCTCCACAGCCCCACCATCTGTCATGGACTTGTAGCCCTGGACTTGGCTACATGGGAGAAACCGCCAATGGTGCGGCTGTACCATTATATTGATGATGTCATGCTCACGTCCGATTCTCTTTCAGATCTAGAAGGTGCAGCACCTAGACTGCTGCAACATTTACAGGACAAAGGATGGGCTGTGAACAGCACCAAGGTTCAGGGACCTGGTTTGTCTGTCAAATTGTTGGGGGTCGTCTGGTCGAGTAAGACCAAAGTGATACCAGAAGCAGTTATAGATAAAGTCCAGGCCTTTCCTACCCCCACAACTGTAGCATTGCTACAGGAGATTTTGGGTCTTCTAGGCTACTGGAGAGTGTTTATCCTGCACTTGGCACAAATTCTGAAGCCCTTATACCAGTTGGTATGAAAGGGCGTCAGGTGGGACTGGGATGAGACATGTGCATCTGCCTTTACTACAGCAAAACGGGCAGTGTGATAGACCCATCAAGGCCCTGTGAGCTGAACGTTCATGTCACTGAAGACGGTTATGGTTGGGGGTCTCTGGCAGTGGCTTGAACGAACTCGCCAACCCGTTGGATTCTGGTCACAACTCTGGAAAGGAGCAGAGGTATGATACACTTTGATAGAAAAACAACTGGCTGCTGTGTATCACACCTTGCTGGCTTCAGAAGCCATCACTGGAATGACCCCAATAAAGGTAATAACCACCTATCCCGTTTTGGGGTGGGTACGACAATGGACCCAAAAGCCAAGGAGTGGCATGGCACAAACACCCACACTAGCCAAGTGGGGTGCCTACCTAGAGCAGTGTAGTGCCTTTTTCTAGTAGCCCCTTGAGTGAAGAACTCCAACGTGTGTTGGGGCCAGTGACATACACTAGTGAAAAGCAGGAAGACTTGCTTTTGAACCATTAGTAGCAGAGAGTCCCTATCAGGAGGGAAGAGCCCCTATACCTGAAGATGCATGGTACACAGATGGCTCCAACCATGGGCAGCCCCCAAAATGGAGGGCCATAGCTTTCCATCCTAAGACTGAGATGATATGGATGGAAGATGGTGAGGGGAAGAGCAGCCAATGGGCAGAGTTGCGGGCCGTGTGGCTTGTGATCAGCCAGGAGCCTTCCCCTATAGTTGTCTGCACTGACAGCTGGGCTGTCTATCGGGGCTTGACCCTGTGGCTACCAACCTGGTACCATGCCAACTGGCTGGTTGGTCACTGACGCCTTTGGGAGCAAGAATTGTGGCAAGACTTATGTGCCTGTGGTCAGACTAAAATAATTACGGTATACCATGTGACAGGTCATTTGCCACTGGCATCCCCAGGAAATGATGAAGCAGATAAATTGGCCCTGATACGTTGGTTAGAAGGAAAGCCTGCCTCTGATGTAGCCCAATGGCTACATCAGCGTTTGCTGCATGCGGGGCAAAAGACAATGTGGGCTGTAGCCTGTTGGTGGGGCTTGCCTTTGACCTTCGAAGACATTAGTAGAGCCCGGCAGGAGTGTGTTGTGTGCTCCAAAAGGGACTTACACCGAGTTCCACAGCAACATGGGACAATAGCCAAGGGGCCTATACCCCTCCTCAGGTGGCAGATAGACTATATTGGGCCTCTGCCTGTGTCAAAATGTATCGGTATGTGATGACCTGAGTGGACACAGCTACTGGACTTCTGGTTGCTTTTCCTACCCATTGTGCAGACCAGCAGACGACCAAAAGAGGCCTGGAGCGTCTCTTTGCTGCCTATGGGCAACCACAGGTAATTGAGAGTGAACACGGCACCCATTTTACTGGACATACACTGCAAGAATGGGTGCCACAGCTGAGAATCAAATGGAAGTTTCATGTGCCGTGCAATCCTACCGCAGCAGGCATAATAGAGAGGCACAATGGCTTGTTAAAATCCGGACTAAAGTCAGATACCAAAAGTCTGCGTGGATGGTCAGTCCACTTATGGACCGTGCTACAGCGTTTGAATGAGAGACCCCGAAAGGGAGCCCTGAGCCCTGTAGACATGTTAACACATATGGTTGCCTCCCCTATACAACTGCAAGGGCAAACCAAAGAAGAATCACTGAAGCCGAGGTTCAGCCACTAGAATAACATCTTGTTGCCAGCACCAACTGTGCTGAATCCCAGAGACTCCATTGAGTGGACATGGCCTTGGACCTTTTGACACATGGACCAACAATGGCTGGCTCTCCTGGTACCTTGGGGAGCTGGCCTCCTGTGTATTCCTGGAATAACAGCAGAGTGGCCGCCAAAGGTCACAGTAGTATATCCTGAACAGCCAGAAGGTAGGAGCATCTTACCGGGGAGTTTTGTTTTATCATTATGGCCAGTGCATGCACCTCCAGTAGCACTATATATAGACCCTTCAGTAACCCCCACGGGGAAAGGACTAAAAGTATGGTATGCTAGACCTGGACGGGTCCCCCTTCCTGCTACAGTCCTATCACAGGACCACTCTCTTGCATGCATCCTACCTGATGGACAAGATATGCCTATGTTGGTGACATTAAAACAAGTGTCTTATCGCCCCTAAAGTCTTTGTAGATTGGGAACTTCCTCTGGCTTGAGGATTATTATAATTTTTGTTACCTGTATCTTAATTTTTTATTATCTCTAAGTTGTTGTTATCCTCTGCTGCTATTGTGGAATCTGGTTAGAGTGCTCCAGCTTTCTCACAAAGGGACCATTGCGGAAGATGGAAAGCGTGTAGATTGTAAGGTGAGAATCCTGGAGGGGTGCAGTGTGGGGAAGTTGGGGTTCCTATGGCCAGGATCCTCACTGAACTTAAACCACCTGATGATATAACTAGCCTGTTGCTAGGCTACCGCTTCCACACCTTAGGCAATGAGCTATTATTGTGCTATATAGAGAGCTCGGCCCAGTGCTCTGGGCAGAGGCAGAGATGCTACTGCTTGGCCCACCGCGGGGAGAACAAGCCAGGTAATAAACTCTTTCACCCCAAAGAACGTTTTGCTGTCAATTTCTTTGGTCACATTGAATCCATAGTGAACTTGCCCGGGGCTGAAACCCATTGGCAAGACAGAAGGGTTCTGAGCAGGGCAAAAATTTAAACATATTTGCAGTTTTGGAAGGTTACTCTGACTCCAGTGTGGGGAAAAGATTACAGCAGAGAACAATTAGAATGATTAAGACTTGAGAGAACACTATTGTAACAGTTCAGGCAAGAAATGATGGTGACACTGGCATGGGAGTGGAGTGGCATGGAGGGAACAGAGTCAGCATTAAAAGGGGTTACCCATTAAAGGCCTTGTGTACCATGCTAAGGATACTGAAGTTTCAACCTGTAGGGAATAAAGAGCCTTTAAAGCGTGTTTCTTAATGGCTGGTACCTGAAGCCATGGCATGAGAATCATCTATAGTGCTTCTTGCAGATGCAGAAGCCTACTCCCTGCCTCGGACCTGCTGAATCAGAATCTTTGTATGGGAGAAGCATGGGTCTGTAACAAACTTGCCAGGTGGTTCTGGGGTGCATCACAGCTGGAGAACCACTGTGTGAATGGTTATTAAGCAGTGGCGTGACACTGTGAGATGTACGTTTACACAGATCACTTGAGTCACCACCACACGAAGAACTGATTCAATGAGGACAAGACAGAGATGGGGCAGACCAGTTAAGAGGCTACTGCACTGGCCCCAGGCTGGGTGTATACATCCAGCAAGAGCCAGAACTCAAGAGAAGGCTGAGCTTACCATCCACATCACGATGGACAAGTGGTCCTTATACCCTAACTTGTACACGCTGATTTTTTTTTTTTTTGGTATTTATTCAGGAGACACAGCATTCTCTTTAAATCAGGGAGAGGCAAAAGAGGCGGGGTCTCGCCGTTGCCCAGGCTTCAGTACAGTGGCTATTCACAGGTGTGATCCCACTACATGGGCAAGGGAGTTTTGACCCACTGTGTTTCTGACCTGGGCCAGTTCACCCCTCCTTGGGCATCATGGTGGTCCCCTGCTTCCGGGAGGTCACCTACTGATGCCGAACTTAGTGCAGACGCCCAATCGGCATAGTGCACTTGTGGATAAAATGAGAGTTCCTTTGGCCAGGATTCTCACCCGGCCCTGCTTGGCTAGCTCACTACACACGTGTGGGCAATACGTTGCTATTGACTCTATATAAAGAGCTCTGCCCAGTGGTCTGGGCAACACGGTGGCACGGCTACAAGGCTGCAGGAGAACAGAGCGGAGGCTGGAGTGGTGGCAGCATTGAGGACAGAGGCCCAGAGGACGGCTGTGCAGAGAGGCCCAGAGGACGGCTGTGCGAGCAGAGAGGCCCAGAGGCAGAGACTGGCTTGCTCCATGCAGACTCGCTCTGAGTGAATGCTATTTTGATGATTGACCTGCCACTGTGGAAATAAAGCTGGGTATAACCCTTTCACCCCGAAAACGTTTTACTGTCATTTCTTTGATCACACTGAATCCATAGCAAACTTGCCCGGGGCTGAAACCCATTGGCAAGACAGCACTACAGCCCAGAACTCCTGCGCTCAAGCGATCCTCCTGCCTCAGCTTCCCCAGTAGCTGGGACTAGAGGGGCACGTCACTGTGTGCCTGGCTGTATGCACTGATTTAAACAAATGACATAATTTTGTATTTCCTCAAACAATTCTTGTTTGCCAAAATTAACCCTCAGTGGTCTTCCCAGAGTGACAGAGCTCATCTAAGATGCATCATCAGGGAAAATGCATTATGCACCGAGGAAACCTAGGGCATGGCACTGAACACTGGAGGAGGTCTCAAGAAATAGGAGGTATGGCTCCTGTTCTCCAGAAACAGTATCTTACTGGGGAGAGTAGCTAAATGTGCCGAAAGTCAAGTAGTAAATAACAAACATATCACAAGGCAGTATCCGACATGTAGTACAGACGATGAACACCAATGCTCTATTCTTAACCTGGTGGTGGTCCCATGGGTGTTTGCTTTATCAATATTGATATTTGCTGCATCTTTATGCCTCAGGAACTCTTCTGGATGTGTGTTACATTTCACAAGATTAAGAAAAGGTTTAAAAGCACAGTAAGTTCTGTGACTTGAAGGATGGTAATCAACAACCCATAGACATGGTACGAAACTAAAGAACAAAGTTTCTACCCAATGACCTTGCAGTCCACAGTGCACCAAGAGCACTGTGAGAAGATTGAAAAAAGACACAGATAGAAAACAGACGCCTTGATGAGATACTGGCTTCACCATCAACACCATCAGTCATTGACTAAGATGAGGTCTTCATTTGTATCAGTCCCTCAGCACTTTGCATTTAGGTACTGATTTCTTTGTATCCATGCTCACAGGCACACATATATGAGTGCTCTCTCTCTCTCTCTCTCTCTCTCTCTCTCTCTCTCTCTCTCTCTCTCTCTCACACACACACACACACACACACAGCATCTTATTCCAAAACAGATTTTTATGGGCCAATAAACTAGGAATAGAACATCAGGATCAAAAGAATTCAAATATGCTATTTTTAGTGGGTTGATATAATTGCTGTGATTAAGCTTTAAGTGTGATTCTTAGCTTTCTAAAAGCCAGAACAAAAAAGACAAATACTAGCTGGCCCAGTTTTATGTATTTCCTATACACAAGGATCACTAAGTGAGTCACTTATCCCACCAATATTGATTACTGACTGTGTGCCAAGTCTTAGACTAGGTGCTGGAAAGCAATGGTGAGCAAAAACAGACTTGGTTCTTGCCTTCATGGAGAGCTTATGGTCTAGAAGGGAAGACAGACAGTAGTTAAATGATCACATACATAAATGTAAAAATAAAACTGTACTAAAAGCAATTAAGAATATATTTATCATGCCCTGTGAATCTGTAATAGTGGGGTGGGGTTGTGGAAGAAAATGCAGATTTGACTTAGTCTAGCATGGTGTATAGGTGGCTTCATGGAGGAAGTGATGTTTGAACTGAGATCTGAAGGTTAATTAGGAGTCAGCAAGGTCACAAGAGTACGAGAATGGGAAGAACATTCCAGGCAAAGGGAAGAGCATGTATGAAGGCTCTGTTCCAGAAACAGAAAGAAAGCTGGTGTGTCTGGAGTACAGAGGGAAAGGAGTGGTATGAAAGGAGGCTGGGGACGTGGGCATGGAGCCAGATTATTCAGGGCTGTAGACCATTGTAAGATTTCTTATCCTAAGCAATGGGAAGCCACTGAAGGGTTTAACATAGAAGTGTGACATGATCAGATTTGTGTCTTTAAAAGTTCCCTTTGCTTTGTGGAGAGCATACTGAAGGGAAGAAAATGGATGCAGGAAGACCAATCAGGAGGCTACTGCAGTAGTCCACCTGAAAGATGGTGGATGCTGGTATTAGGGAGGTGGAAGTGGAGATAGAGAGAAAACTTATTTGGGAGATGTTTAGAAGGGAAAGGCAACCCACACTTGGTGATGCAGGGAAGAGGAAGACAGACGCCAAAGTTGACTCCAAAGTGTCTGGCTTATGTGATGATGCATTGTATTGAGATGGAGAACACTGGAGAACCTCTGGTTTAAAGAAGGGAAACAAAGTCTTTGGCTCCCCTGTGGCACATGTTGAGTTTGAGATGTTTTTTGAGACATTGAAGGGAAAGACGTCAAGTAGGCAATTGGAGCTCAGAGAAGAGACCAGGGTTGAAGATAAAAATCTGGAAGCCATGGTGTCTTGCCAATGGGTTTCAGCCCGGGCAAGTTTGCTATGGATTCAATGTGACCAAAGAAATTGACAGCAAAACATTCTTGGGGTGAAAGGGTTATACCCAACTTTATTTTCACGGTGGCATGTCAGTCACTAAAATCCTGTTCACTCAGAGCGAGTCTGCATACAGGAAACCAGTATCTGCCTCTGGGCCCCTCTGTGTTCGGCACTGCATCCTCTGGGCCTCTCTGCCTGCACAGCCGTCCCACACACCCGTCCTCTGGGCCTCTGTCCTGGGCGCTGCCACCACTCCAGCCTCCGCTCTGCTCTCCTGCAGCCTTGCAGCCGTGCCACCGTGTCACGCAGAGCACTGGGCAGAGCTCTTTATATAGAGTCAATAGCACTGTATTGCCCACACGTGTGTAGTGAGCGGGCCAAGCAGGGCCGGGTGAGAATCCTGGCCAAAGGAACTCTCATTTTATCCACACATGGGCATATAGGTAGTGTTTAAAACCATGGGAGTGGATGAAATTACCTAGGGAGAGAGAAGACAAGACTTGAGAATAATCCTTGGAAAACACCAATATTTAGGCGTGGGAAATGGGAAGAAGAATCTGAGAAGGGAATTGAAAAGGAGAACCTAGAGAGGTTGGAGGAAAACAAGGATCGTGCGTCACTGAAGCCCAAGGACAAGAGGATTTCAAGAAGGTAATGGTCAAAAAAACTGAATACTGCCCAACGGTTAAGGAATGTAAGGGAACACTGTCCATAAAATTTAGGGTTCACAGAGTCCATTGAACTCAGCAAGAGCTGTTTCAGGGGAGTGATGATAGCAAACAAATGGCTTACATCTGTTGAAGAATTATCAGGAAATGATTAAATGGATTCGAAGGTATAGTCAATCATTTGAAGAAGTTTGGTTCTGAAGGAAAACAGATCGCGTGGTAGTTGGAGAAGAATGTAAGGGCTGGGTTTTCTTTGAAGATGCCAAAGAAGACTTGAGAATGTTTAATATATAGATGGAAAGGATCCAGGTGAGAGACAGAGAGTGACTGAATATATACACAATAGTGTGCTGGCAAACATTTAACAACTGGCTCTCCAAGAAAAAAAAAAACCCTGATATGCAGATTTGCTGATCTCCGTGGTGTACATACATACTCTCACCATGTCTGATCTCAAGCTATCAAAATTAGGTCTCCAGCCCTGCAAGTAGGCTCCAGCATCCCACTGACAGGAGAAAAAAGGATTGAGATATTCAGTAATCAACCAACTGTATTTTTTCTTTTATGAATTTCCTGTATTTGTCCTTTGCTCATTTTTATATTGAAATGCTTTTCCTTTTCTTGTTAATTCATATGAGCTCTTTGTATAGTATGGATATTAATCTTTTGTCATTAATTTTATTTAGGGTGTATTTGTGTATAAAGAAGTTTTAAATATTTATACAGTCAAAATCTTGTTTCCCTTTCTGATTTTTTCCTTGGTGTTCTGCATTTCTTTGTAAATCAGTAAATTGGCACTCTTTCTTGATTAATGTGAATTGGACTATCATGACGTAGCTTTCCTGAGGCTGAGGTGTTTTCAATTGCAAAAGTGAAGAACAGATTTTCATCTTAGTAAATTCACCAAAGTAGTACCATTTTGTGAGTTTTCTTAGTGGTCAGGTAACATCTCTAACCTCATCTTTTCAGTTAATTGTTTCAAATATCATAGTAGAACAGAAGGCATTTGCCAAGAGCTTGCCCTCCTCTTTTTAAATTTCTACTCCAATAATTTGAATCTGCATATCAATCATCGGAACATTCTCCCTACCATGGCAAACAGACATTCAGGGACCTTTGCAAGCTGGTGACATGATTTTATCATCACCTGCCAAAAGGAACCTGAAAAGATAATCAGTCATGGTATTTCACTCCGATTAGAAGAAATTAAGATAAAATTGCAAACATTGACTTTAGCACATATTTTCCATACTCAGTTGGTCAATATTAAATAACTTCATAAGGTAAGTTCAGTCATCTAGGGGCATACTGACCTGCGGCTAATTCAAGCAAGCCATCTCATGGGGAAATCATGTTACTTAAGGGTAGACATTTCATAGTGTCAATCTCCCACTGGAGTTCAAGCCAAGGATACAGCCAGGGCTTAAAGGGATGGGTAAGCCAGCGGAATGAGTTCACTTATTCATTTGTTCAGTAAAGGTTTCCGAAGCACCACTGGGGATACAGCAGTGAACAAATGCTATTATGGAACTTATTCTAGGTGGGAGTGGAAGGAAAGAAAGACATACAAGCTATTACAATACAGAGTGCTAAAGAGAACAATGGGATGCTCTGGGACCCTGGGCAATGGATACCTAATTCAGACTCAGGTACTTAAGTAAGGCTTTCCACAGGTGGTGATAACTAAATTGAGGCCTCCATGGCAGTAGGAGTTGGCTGGGTGAACAAGACAAAATAAAGTATCTTCTTATCAGGATGAGATCTAAGAATAAAACACTAGTAACCAGAAATGGGTTGAGAAATGCCAGATGGTCAACAAAAGCTGGGGGTGGATTCCAATGGTGTGAGTCCATTAGCCAGGGCTGGAGTTAAAAATAAAGTGAGCATGGATGAGTACATGGGAGGTGGGAAGGTAGGTTCCAGAATTAAGAACCTTCAGTTCTCCCTGAAGAGACATGGGGTACAGGGACTTTGCAGAGACTGCTGAAGCAAGCAAGACCAAAATAACAATATCTCAAGTGCAGGTGGGATCTTGTCAGAAAGGACAAATGCCCTTTACCAAATCTTGCTTTCACATGGTATGACCCACCCCTACTCCTGGAAGAGGGCCTACATCACCTCTGTGGAGCTGGAGTCATACTGAGGCTTTTCTGTGACAATGACAAGCTAGTGATTAATGCCATGACCTTCCATTTAGTTGAGACCAGAGATCAAGCTTCTCAACTTTCATACCCGAATATCTACCAACCACCTCCTCTATTGGTTTCCAAAATTAATGGATTAGCCTTCAATAAACAAGAGATAAAATACAAGCTCTCTAAGCCCTTATCAGAGATTATGGTTTAAATGACCTGCCTTGTGGTTCTGATCACAAACCTAGACAAAAGAACTGAAAATTTAGGAAAATTTGTTTAAGGTGGGGCATCCACATTGTTTCCATTGTAGGTAGGTCACATAATAAAAGATGCAGATATGTAATAAATTGATAGTAATAGTGGAATATGTCTTGTTGGCTATTCAACAATATGGATTGTAGGGACAGTAATATAAAAGCATCCATAAAAAGTTGAATCAACTGTATTAACTCAAAAGTGTACCTATATAGGCCTATTGTTGGTCATTGGTCAATTTTGATTGATTCAGTAATAGCAGTAGAACATTGATATTTGACAAAATGAACAGGAACAGCAGGAACTACTCAGTCTGGGCCTGTCTCATGCTGACTCAAGAAACAGAGTCCTGATGGGGGCTTCAGTTTGCACTGTTTTGAGAAAAACAACACTTTCAGCTGCATTAGGAAGACCTTAACTTTGTCTAGAACTTGGCCATCCAAGCTGAGAGGTTGGGATAATGTTTACCTGCAAAATTCTTGGTGGATGCAGTTCACTGAGCTGAATATTGACACACAAGTAGTGGGTTTGATAATTTAGTTGTAGGCAGAGTATAAATAAACAAATGACAGCCTAATATCTGTACTCCCAAGGCAGTCATAAGAATGTCTTTTAAGTTATATTTTGTTTGTTTATGAAAATAAAGGACTGTCTGTATTCATCAAAACCTATGAACCAGATGAATTGTGGTTTGTGAATTATAGCTCAATAAAACTGTTATGTTAGAAAAAAACAAAACCTGTCAACCTCCTCTGACCATCCCGTCACCATGCTTTCAACTAAGCTGGGCCCTCTGCATCCTGCAAGGCTGCCACATGAAATGCAAGACAATCAGCCATGCCTGGCACCTGCATGGTGCCAGAGGCCTGGAAGTTGGTTCTGCCCCTGCTGTTATTGCTCTGGTCTTTTGGCCTGCAGATTCCTGGCTCTGCCTGTCTAGCCTAAGGTAAGAGACTCCCTCCTCCAGTCAGGATCCTGTGGTCTAAACTCTCCTCTGCACCCCGTCCCTCGCATCCATGGAAGGGGTTCCTCACACAATTGTGGCTTATTTTCCACCAAATATAGTGCAGCATTCTTCAAAATCTATGAATGCATGGAACTCAAGACAGCTCAGCAATGAAAAATGAGTGGTTTCCAGTTGCCATCTGCCCAATCCACATGTCCAGTTGGGGTCTGCATTTCTTTGAACAAACCAGCAGAGCTTTTGTTCATCCCCTATAATTTCAAGTTCAATGTATTCAAATGTCTTGTCACATCCATAAGAAAATAAAATCTTGTGAATCACTGGAGGTCTAACAGACTGGATTAGGGGACTCTTATTCTGAAAAGTCCTTGATTGGAGATATCTGTTCTATAAATCCCCATACTTGGGGTGGGTCTCTTCTAAATAGCTCATAAACAGCTCAAGATTAAAGGCATGAGCACAGAGAAATTTTATAATCTTCATTGGTTTCTCTATCACATATGTGATGAACTGGACCTGCAAAATTCATGGCCTGGCATGAGGCAATGACAGCTAGGCCCACCAAATTTCTCTTGGCTTGAATACATTGTTTTATTCTTGTTTGCCTTTCAAAGCAGATGCTCCATGTATAGTAAGTGAACTTTTCCATGTGTAGAACTTTCTAAAGTCCTTACTTTGAGCTGGTTGGAAACTCCTAATTCATGTGGGTAGGCATAAAAAAGCATAGACTTTGGAGCCAGGCACCTTAGGTTTAAATTTCAGCATGCCTTTTACTAGCTGTGATCTTAAGGCAAAATGCTGAACCTCTTTGTGCCTCACTTTCTTCTGTCCCTGTAAAATTCAGATAATGATAATAAGAATTCCTATGTTATGAGGTTGCTGTGAGGATTAAATATGTTTAAGTCTGTAAAATACCTAGAACAGTACTGGCATATAGTAAGGGCTGTATTAGTTATTAAGTAAATCAGGTTAGTTATTTTTGTTAAAAGCCTCAGGCAGGCAGAAGCAGCTCCTCCCCCTTTCCCAGGCCATGTTTGGGTTTGCAGACTTCATGTTAGACAACCTGGATAAGGGTCATACAGTCCATCCACTCTCCTAGGTACTCTAATGCTATTCTTCAGTCAAATGAGATCACTGGAAACCTGTATATTTTGCAGGTCGCTTTTGCAGAATCAACCTTCCCTGGGTTTTACTTCTAATGCTATACCTTCAACTCTTTTCAAAGATCACTACAATAAAGTGTCATATTAAATGTTTTTCTGCTGGATATATTTTTTTAATGGTGTTGGGACAATGGAATAAATAGTATTCAGCCATAAAAAGAAAACAAATCCTACCATTTGCAACAACATGGATGGAGCTAGAGGGTATTATGCTCAGTGAAATAAGCCAGGCAGAGAAGGACAAGTACCAAATGATTTCCCTCATTTGTGGAGTGTAACAATGCAGCAAAACTGAAGAAACAAAACAGCAGCAGACTCACAGAACCCAAGAAGGGACTAGCGGTTGCCAAAGGGTAGGCGTGGGGGAGGAAAGGTGGGGAGGGAAGGAGAAGGGGATTAAGGGGCACTATAATTTGCAATCACGACATGGGTAGGTCATGGGGAAGGCAGTATGGCATGGAGAAAACAAGTAATGACTCTGTAGCATCTTATTACACTGATGGACAGTGATTGCAATGGAACTTGATAATATGGGTGAATGTTAAAATCACAATGTTGTTCATGTGAAACCTTCATAAGATTGTATATCAATGATACCTTAACTTAAAAAAATTAATAAATTTTAAAAAACAGTGTTGAGAATGATTTCCAATATAGTACATTACTGTACCTCTAGCCTAAAGCTCTGAGCTCCAGCCTCACATATCCAACTGTCCACCTGGCATCTCCACTTGGATATCTCACAAGAAGCAAACTCATCAAATTTAAGAACAAACATATCACCTGCTCTCCATTCTTGACCCTCAACCTAATTTTCATCCAGTGTTCTGTCTGTCAGAGAATGGCACCACCATTTATCCTGTTGTACAGCTCAGAATCACAAGAGTCATCCTTGACATGACCTTCTCCCTCAACCACCATATCAATCTGTTGCCAATAGCAGTCTATTTCACCTTCTAAATATCTCTCAAATATTCAAAGCCCATGCATCTGATTTTTTTATTAAAGTGTTGTTAATATACAATCTTTTTTTATGAAAATATTGTTAATATACAATTTTATTTTGGTTTCAAATGTACATCACAGTGGTTCAACAGTCCCCGTTCCACACATCTGTTTTTATAGAGCTATAACCTGTGTATACAAATTGTTCTTACTTTTCACTTAATAGTACCACAAACCCACTGGCTTATGGATCAATGGAGCTTGTTTGTTTATTCAATAAAACTTGATAAATATTCAATAAACCTCCTCTCTCTGCTAAGCCCTATGATAGGTGCTAGAGAAATAGAGATGACCCAGTCTGTTCCTGCTCTCAGGGCGCTTCCAGTCTGGTGAAGGAGACAGATAAATTTCCAGTCGTTTTTTAGAGAAGAAGTGCTGTGCAGTAAGCATAGGTCAGCCAGCACAGGGTACTGAGAGACCACAGAAGAGCAACAGCTTCATCACATGTGGGTATGGAAAGACTTCCTAGGCCTTGAGAGATAAGTAAGAGTTAGCTGGGGAAAGGAAAGTTGAGACTGAGAATGTCTAGGCAAAAAGAATAGTGCATAAAAAGACATCAGGGAAGAATGAACATTGCAAGTTCAAGGAACTCTGAGGTATTCGAGGTGGCTGTAGTCAGAATTTGAGGAGACTTGGAATTGCCAATAGCCAGAGCATTGCTTTGTATGCCATATTGAGGAGCTTTCTCTTTCTGTGGTAGCTAAGAAGCCAAGGTATCCAATCAGAGGAGGGACAAAATCAGATCTGGATACTAAAAAGATCCCTTTGTGTACCTAATGACAAATCCACAAAATGGACAGGATGAATAGGGAAAAGATTTTAAAAAATAAATACAAGGCTTGAATAACATTATAAACTAACAAGACCTAACAAATATCTATAGAATACTCCACCCAACAATAGCAGAATGCACATTCTTCTCAAGTAACCATAGAACATCCTATAGGACAGACCATATGCTAGGCCATAAAACATGCCTCAACAAGTTTTAAAGTTGCAAAAACTTACAAAGTATGCTTCCTGACCACAATGGAGTGACATTAAAAATAAATAACAGAAAAATTTTGGGAAACTCGCAAATATGTAGAAATTAAATAGCACTGTTATATATAACCACGAGTCAAAGAAGAAAACACAAGAGAAATTAGACAATGCTTTGAGATGAATGAAAATGATGGCACAACATAAAATTTATGGGATAAGCTAAAGCAGTGCTTAAATGGAAAAAAATAGCTGTTAACACCTACATTAAAAGAGAAGAAAGATTTCAAATCAATAACCTAACCTTCCACCTTAAGAAACTAGGAAAAGAGCAGATTAAACCCAAAGCCATCAAAGGAAGGATTAATAAAGAGTAGAGTGTAAATGAATGAAATAGACAGTGGAAGAACAATAGAGAAAATCAATGAAACCAAAAGTTGATTCTTCAAAAAGATCAACAAAATCAACAAAGATTTAGCTAGACTGATTAAGAAAAGAAGAGAAAGCATGCAAATTACTAAACCAGGAACCAAAGAGGGGACATTACTACCAATTTTACAGAAATTAAAAACGATTGTAAGAAATACTATGAACAAGTGTATGTCAACAAATTAGATAACTTGGATGAAATGTAAAAAATTCCTGGAAAGGCACAAACTATAGAAATTGACTCAAGAAGAAAAAGAGAATCTGAATGTAACAAAGAGTTTGATAAGTTTTCTTCAAACAAAGAAACATCCAGGACCAGATGGCATCACTGCTGGATTCTACCAAAAATGTAAAGAGGCATTAACACCATTCCTTTTCAAATAGAAGACAAGGAAACACTTCCAAACTCATTCCATGAGGCCAGCATTACTCTGATTCCAAAGCCAAAGGCACTACAAGAAAACAAAACTACAGTGAAATATTCCTTATGAATACTAATGCAAAAATCTTCATTGTATTTTAGCAAATTGAATTCAGCAGAATATTAAAAGGATTATGCACCATGAGCAAGTGAGATTTATTCCCAGACGGCAAAGATGGTTCAACATATGAAAATCCATTAATGTAATACACCACATTAATAAAGTAGTATTTGGTACCAAAGCCAGACAAAGATATTACAAGAAAAGAAAATTGGTATATCTTATTGAATATAGATGTAAAAATCCTCAACAAAATACTAGCAAAATGAATGTAGCAATATTTAAGAAGAATTATATTCCATGACAAAGTGGAATTTATCCTAGGTATACAAGGTTGGTTTAACATCTGAAAATTAATAATGTAATGTACTATATCAATAGAATTTTTAAAAAAGATCATTTCAGTAGATACAGAAAAAGCACTGGGCAAAATTCAGGGCTCCTCTTTGGTAAAAGCACTTGATGAACTAGGAATAGAAGGGAACTTCCTCAACTTGATAAAGGACATCTACAAAAAATGCACAGCTAACATCATTCTTAATAGTAAAAGACTGCATGCTTTACCCATAAGATCAATAACAGGAGAAGGACGTGCACTTTCACCTCTTCTATTCAACATTGTACTGAAAATTATAGCAGGATAATTAAGCAAGAAAATGAAATGAAAGACACATAGATTAGAAGGAAAGAATAAAACTACATCTATTTTCAGATGACATGATCTCATATATAGAATATCCTAAGGAATCCACTAGAAACTATTAGAACTAATAAATAGTTCAGCAAGGTTACAAGATATAAAATGAACACACAAAAATCAGTTGTGTTCCTGTACACTTGCACTGAACATTCGAAAAAATGAAACAAAGAAGACAATTCCATTTACAATAGCATCAAAAAGAATGCAATAATTAGAAAAAAGTTAAAAGAAATTCAAGATTTATACACTGAAAAGTATAAAACATTGCTGAAAGGAATTAAAGAAGATCTAAACAAATGTAAAGACAACCCATGTTCATGGACTGGAAGACAATGGCATTAAGGTGGCAATACTCCCCAAACTAATCTACACATTCAACAAAATCCCTACAAAAATTTCAGCTGACGTTTTTTTTTTTTGGCAGAAATTGAAAAGCTGATCCTATAATTCATATGGCAACTCAAAGGACTCAGAATAACCAGAATAGTCTGGATAAAGAAAAAAAGGTGGTGGACTCACACTTCCCCATTTCAAAACTTATTACAAATCTACAGTAATGAAAAAATGTGATCCTGTTATAGGATATATGTATAGATCAATGGAATAGATCTGAGAGTCCAGAAATAAACCCTTTCATTTCTAGTCAACTGATTTTCAACAAGTGTGTCAAGACAATTCAATGAAGAAAAAATAGTCTTTTCAACAAATGATGATGGTAAACAAACAAGGAAATACTATCATTTCTGACAACATGGATGAAACTTAAGGGCATTATTTTAAGTGAAATGAATCAGACAGAGAAGACAAATACTGTATGATCTCCCTTATAGCGGAATCTAAAAAAAAACAAAGCCCAAACTCATAGAAAAAGAGATCAGATTTGTGCTTACTACAGGTGGGAGATAAGGGAGGAAGAATTGGAGGAAGGTGTTCAAAAGGTATACAAACTTTCAGTTATAAAATAAATAAGTGCTATAGATATAATGTACAACATGATAACTATACTTAACACTGCTGTGTAATATATGGAAGTTGTTAAGAGAGTAAATCTTAGGGAGAATATATTCATAAATGACATACCTGATAAGGGGTTGACATCCAAAATATATAAAGAGCTCACGCACCTCAACAAACAAAAAGCAAATAATCCAATTAAAAAATGGGCAGAGGATCTGAACAGACACTTCTCCAAAGAAGAAGCTCAGATGGCCAACAGGCACATGAAAAGATGCTCCACATCACTAATCATCAGGGAAATGCAAATTAAAACCACAATGAGATATGACATCACACCAGTCAGGAGAGCCACCATTCAAAAGACAAACAACAACAAATGCTGGTGAGGATGTAGAAGAAGGGGAACCCTTCTACACTGCTGGTGGGAATATAAATTAGTTCAACCATTGTGGAAAGCAGTATGGAGGTTCCTCAAAAAACTCAAAATAGAAATACCATTTGACCCAGGAATCCCACTCCTAGGAATTTACCCTAAGAATGCAGGAGCCCAGTTTGAAAAAGACATATGCAGCCCATGTTTATCGCAGCATTATTTACAATGGCTAAGAAATGGAAGCAACCTAAGTGTCCATCAGTAGATGAATGGATTAAGAATATTTGGTACATATACACAATGGCATATTATACAGCCATAAGAAGAAAACAAATCCTACCATTTGCAACAACATGGATGGAGCTAGAGGGTATTATGCTCAGTGAAATAAGCCAAGCCGAAAAAGACAAGTATCAAATGATTTCACTCATCTATGGAGTATAAAAACAAAGCAAAAACTGAAGGAACAAAACAGCAGCAGACTCACAGAACCCAAGAATAGACTAACAGTTACCAAAGGGAAAGCGACTGGGGAGGATGGGTGAGAAGGGAGAGATAAGGGGGGAAAAGGGTCTATTACAATTAGCACACATAATGTAGGGGGTGGACACGGGGAAGGCAGTATAACACAGAGAAGACAAGTATTTACTCTATAGCATCTTACTCTGATGGACAGTGACTGTAATGGGGTATGTGGTGGGGACTTGATAATGGGGGTAGTCTAGTAATCATAATGTTGCTCATGTAGTTTTACATTAATGATACCAAAATAAAAAAAAATAAAAAAAGACCCAGTGCCATGGAACAGATGGGTCCTAAAAGAAAAAAAAAAGAGAGAGAGTAAATCTTAAGAGTATTCACTATAAGGAAAAAACATTTTCTTTTTTTGCATCTATATGAGATGATAGATGCTAACTAAACTTATTGCAGTAATCATTTCACAATAAATGTAAATCAAACCATTATGCTCTACACCTAAAACTAATACAGTAATGTTTGTCAATTACATCTCAATGGAACATTCCACCTGTGATAATCGTGATTTGGAGCAGTGTGGTAGTTTTGCAGATGGTGAGTAATCCATGGATACAAACTCTGGTAATATCAGGACAGATACTATGAACCTGAGAATCAAGCTAAAAACAAGCAAAAAACAGGGGGAAATTAATAAATGATGCTGGGAAAACTGTGTATTACATGCAAGAGAGTAAAGTTGGACTCATTATATACTTTATATAAAAGTTAACTGAAAATGGGTTGAAGACCTAAATGTAAGAGCTAAAACTATGAAACTCTTAGAAGAAAGCATAAATCTTTGTGACCATGTGTTAGGCTGTGGAGTATTAGGTATGATACCAAAAGCACAAGCAAGAAAGTAATAAATAGATAAATTGACTTCATCAAAATTAAAAACTTTTCCCCCTTAAAGGACACCAATAAGAAGTGAAAAGACATTCCAAAGAGTGGGAGAAAATATTGCAAATCATATATTAGATAAGAGACCTGTAACTAAAATACATAAAGAACTCTTACAACTGAAAAAGAAAAAAACTTAATTTAAAAATGGGAAAAAATTTATAACTATGTCTGGTGATAGATGTTAACTAGACTCATTGTGGAGATTGTTTCACAGTATATACCAATATCAAATCATTATGTTGTACATCTGAAACTAATATAATGTTATATGTCAATAGAGCTCAATAAAAAATTAGTAAGTGAAAAATGGGCAAAGTATTTGAATAGACATTTCTCCAAAGAAAATCAACAAGTTGAATTAGGTTTATGAAAAGGTACTCAACATCATTAACCTTCAGAGAAATGCAAATCAAACCACAAGATACACCTACTTCACACCTACTAGGATTGCTATAATCAAAAAGACACATAATAACAAAGGTTGGCAGGAAAGCAGACAATTGAAATTCTCATCCATAGCTGGTGATAATGTATAAAGGTATACCTGCTTTGAAAAGCAGTCAGTTCCTCAAATGTTAAGCATAGAGTTACCATATGACCAAGCAATTCCTTTCCTAGATAGATACCCAACAGAAAAGAAAACATATGTCTGCTCAAAAACTTGTACATGAATGCTCATAGCAGCATTATTCATAATAGCCAAAAGTGGAAACCACCCAAATGTCCATCAGTGGATGAACAGAGAAATAAAATATGCCATATCCTTACAATGGAATATTAATTCTGCAATAAAAAGGAATGAAATTTTGATTCATGCTACAGCATGGATGAACCTTGAAAATATAATGGTAAGTGTGTGATTCTAACTTTATGAAGTGTCCAGAATAGAGAAATCTATGGGTACAGAAAGAAGGTGGATGAAGCAAGTTTGGTCCAATCCTGGTAAACAATGAAGCTCGATGATGGTACGGGGGTCTGTTAGAGTTCTCTGGCCATTGTTTAGTGTATTTGAATATTCGCATGACAAATGTTTTTTTTAAAAAAGACAAACAAGGGAAACCTCTTCATGCAAATCACAGCGATGTGAATCACTCCCTATGTGTGTAAATTCAAGTTAATAAAGTATCTTTCCAGACTTCATTCTGAGGTCATAAGAATTCTGTGCCGATTGCTTTTATTTTAGCAAACACCACTAGTAATAGCAATAGTTCCCCTGTATGTGCCTAGGAAACTGAGGCTCAGAGACAGCAAGGCTTGCCAGGGTCATGTCCTGGCTATACAGGGCCCAAGCTGTTCCTGTGAGCAGGAAAGTAGAGCAACACACCTGCGCCCTGAAGCCACATGCATGTGCCGCATCTCCAGAGCCAGCTTACTTTACTGAATTCCCTGGTCTTTTCTGTAAAATGATTTTAGGTGGGGGTGGGTGGATTTGAAGTACAATCTCCATTTACAACTTCACCACATAAAAGCTATTTGACTTCAAGTAAGTTTCTTAAACTCTTTAGGACTTAGTGTCCTCATCTATAAAATGGGAATGATGATGGTATGTGTCCATGTCCAAGAATCATTCTGAGACTGCATGAGGTAATTTATGTACAATACCTGACACTACCTTAGACTTACAATAAGCAATTGATTAAATGGCTTCTGTTATTATTATCAATAATATGAATAAATAAATACTCCTTCTAGCTTCTTTCCTCCCCAGTCCCCAAAAGATAGTGTATCTTGTGTGAGCTGCTATTACATCACTACTTAGCTCTTGTTTGATTTTCTTGAAGACACAAGTATTTTTGGGCACCTTCACTCAATGGTCAGGCAATCTGGTACCTTTAGATAGTTCCTAATAAGTGTCTGTATATATGACTTGTGATTCATTTATAAGCTGAAGTGGTGATACTGGCTGATCTCTAACAATCTCTCTTTCTACATAATGAATCATCACTTGAATACCTATTCCCTGTTCTCCCACCTCCTTCCACAAGGTTCTAAATGAACAACAATCCATATTTCCTCCCTAACTGCAAGCATAACCTGCTGAGTTTAGTCAGATTGCTTTGACAATTGCCTCTTCCCATTAAATGCCTAACAAAATACCATAGCGGCTCCTCAATGCATGTTTGGTGAATGACTGGAGTTGTGAATGATCAAATCATTCTATACATACTGGATCATTTCCTTAACCTGTTTTGTAATGTTTTCTTTAGAAACTGTTAAACTTAAAATCATTTACAAATGTTATTGTTAAAAATTCAAGGTATAAGGAAGAAAGTTAAAAAAAAACCCTAAACACAAAAAATCTAAAACACCCTATGATATGCATAATTTTGGCAGCTATCTTTCCATACATGTTTCTACATATATAAAAACACATATGTGCATTTACATAAATAATTATATCTATATATATTTTAATGTTGAGAAACCATTTGCATCTATAGGATTTTTACATCTCATTATCCCTTCCTCTACTGAATAACCAATGTTAAAATCCTGGTGTGCATCTTTCCATACCTTTGTGCATGGTCATACAATAATGTAACATATATACATGTCCATACAAATGGATAGGGGCTCTATTTTACTCTTTGCTTCATCTTATTTTTTCTCACTTAGAAGTACTTCATAGAAATGTTTTCCACATGATCTGGTATAGATATAGCATACTTTTAAAAGTAGCTATGGAAAGTGTGATGGTTTGAATGAAGGACAACTTATTAAGCCATTCCTCTATTGAGAACATTCAAGTTGATTCCAGTTTTTGGCCACTGCCACAATGTTACAATTAATCTGAGTATGTATTCATAGAATATTAATTTATTTAACCCATTTATTTATGTTATTTATTTAATCCATTTTCCTAGTTACATATTTGTGCTTTTTATTTCTATGGAAAGGGGTCCCAGAAATGGAATTGCTAAATTGAAGTTTATATGAATTCTTAATTTTAATAGATGTTGCCAGATTGAATTCCAAATGGCTTTACTCCTTCACATTTCCCTCAGCAAACGTGTAACATGTTAACCTCCACCACCTTTCAGCAATATGTGATAACATAATTACTAGTCTTGAAGTGATATTCCCTGGTTATTTTAATTTCCATATCCCTGACCTAGTGAGGTTGAGTAACTTCACTTGTCTCTTGCCAATGTGGATTTCTTCCTCTGCGAACAGCTCTTCTTGCCCTTTTAACTACTTTTAATTGGGGTGTCTGTCTCGTCTTATTAATGTGAAGGATTTTTTTAATATGTTGTATATGAACCTTTTATCTGTAATATGAGCTACACATGTATTTTCCTTTATTAGTTGCCTTTTGGTTTTATTTTTATTTTTCCATATGATTACATTTTAAGTTTTCAGCACTCAAACATGTCAGTCCTTCCTTCATAGTATCTAGGCTTTCTAGCTAAATAAAAAAGCTTTCTTGATTCCTCAATTATATATGTTTTCAAAATTAGTATTTTAATTTTAACAGTTTGATCTTTAAATCATGCAGAATTTTATGTTGTCTGAGAGAGGAGTTCAAACTTATCCTTTCTAATAAATACCAATAATTAATACATGCCACATTACTAGAAGTAAATAAATAAAAATAAAAAATAAACAAAATAATAAAATAGAGTAAAAAACAGTAAAATAAAGTATACATATATATAAATAAAAATAGAGTTAAAAATAAACAAAAAGAAAAACACTTATTTTGTATTCAAATCAGCTCTGAAACTTATTAGCTATTGCCTTGAGAAAGCCACTTAATTTATGTGAACCACTATTTCCTCATTTGTAAAAAAGAGATGATAATGTCAACATCACAGAAGTTTTATGAGACTTAAATAAGATAATATGTATCAAACACAGTGACTAGCATACAGTCAGAAATCAACACGTGATAGCAGTGATGGCTATTATTTACCTCTCTCTGAAACGCTTCTGCCTTGAGCACATGTAGGAGTGTTGGTAAGCCCAATTGTCGTGCATCATGGCTCGCTTTGGTCTTGCGTCTTTAACAGTGCTCACGTTCTGCAATGCTCCTAAAGTTGAAAAAAATACCACTACAGGAAGTTGGCCTCAAAGATATTATCAATGAGATAGAAGACAAAGGTGGCGTAGATCTGCTTCACACAGAAACACATTCTTTTGCAGAGCAAGTAGATCTGCTAGAAGCACCTGTCTCCAGAAAGTATGACAAAGATGTTAATAAATGTGGCATGTTTGAGGCTCTGAATCTCCAGAGAGTGTTTGCGATAAACACTTTGCTCTGTAGGACCCAGAGAGATTAACACACAAGGCCCCAACCTGGGTTCCCCTCATACTCCAAATGCCAACCCAGACAGAGCTGGTTAATGCTGAATGCCCTTAGAGATCATTTTTCACTTCATAGGAAGGAGAAATCATTACTTTCCTTAGCAGTTATTTTATCTGATCAATACTTAACCATTGCTTTTACTCTGTGCTGGTAACTCTTCTTAAGGGATTTCCACATACCAAGTTGTTTACATTATAGCTTGAGACAAAGGTATATCAAAATTTTATAGATGAGGAAACTGAGTTGCCAAGAAGTTAAGTAACCTTTCTACCATTCCACAGCTAATAAATGGCAGACCTGGAATTTGAATCTACGCAGTATGGCTCCAGAGTCCGTGCTCTTAGTTACCAAAGTATGGTGGTTATATAATGTTCTTGGAAAATGAGCAGGCTTCATTCATAATTACCTTCTGTAGACTAAATAGACTGAGGCGGTATTTTAAACATGTTTTTTTTTTACTTGTAATTTAAACGAGGAATTTTAACAGTTTTAAAATTCTTTGAGTATTTTAATACAGTCATGAAAAATTAATAAACTAAGGATAATGTATATCTGGAATAATAAATACATCAGAATAGGAGATGCTAAGAATTTTGAATGAGCTCTTGCTCTACCCAATTACTGTGGTAAGAGATGATCCACTGCTTGAGAAGATATATCTATCTGATATATCTGAGAATTCCAATAGAAACTTTGTTGTGTTTATTTTATATTAAAGTTGAATTTTCAGATCACTGGTGAAATAATGATTTGTTTAGTAAACTGTGATGGGGTTTGATTTTCCATATGATGGTAAACATATGAAAGCAATCTCACAACATATAAAGAATACATTCCAGATGGATTAAATATCAAAATATGAAAATTAAAAACCAAGAAAGTACTGGAAGAAGATCTAGGATATGAGTGTTAGAATTTTTGACATTCCTGAGAATGAGGAAAACTCAGGAATCAGAAAAGGGCTGATAGGTTTGTTGTTATTATATGCACACACACACATCTGTAGATGACAAAATATCACAAATTAAATTTAATTAATAAAGATAGATTATAAATTTGGGAAAAATGGATTTCTAATAATATTTAATAGAATTTTATGGAATAACAATATTGAAAAGGTATTTCTATATATTCATCTGCTTAGGTTGCCTTAACAGTATACCACAGACCAGATGGCTTAAAGAATAGAACTTATTTTCTCACAGTTCTGGAGGCTGGAAGTCTAAGATCAGGGTGGGTGCCAGCTTAGTTGGTTTCTGATAAGGCCTCTCTTCCTAACTTGCAGATGGCCACTTCTCTCTGGGTTTTCACATGGCAAGAAGAGTGAGCTCTCTGGTGTCTTTTCTTATAATGACACTAAACTTAATGGATCGTGGCCCCACCCTTATCACTACATTTAACTTAAATTATTTCTTTAGAGACCCTATCTCCAAATACAACCACATAGCACCAATAACTCTTGGAATTAGGACTACATCAAATATGTTCTTGGAAAATAAGCAGGCTTCATTCATAATTACCTTCTGTAGACTAAATAGATTAAGGCAGTATTTGTGAGGGGACCCAAACGTTCAGTCAATAAAAAATACATACATATATGCACAAATCAAGATGAAACCCGAAAAAAAGCTAATGAATAATCAGGCAATGGATATAAAGAGACAATTCAGGGAAAAGCATACAAATGATTAGGGCACACATAAAAAACGTCAATCTCATTTGTATTCTAGAAAATGCAAATTTTCTCATTCATATTGACAAATTTATAAACAATTCTTACACATACATACAAAATGATATCAATGGTAAGCAATTCTGCTTGCTTGCTTGGTGCCAGATGTTATGCTAAGCAGTCTACCTGAATTATTTCATGTTATCATCAAGCAACATTGCAGGATATGCATCGTTATCCAAAAATTATGGATGAGGAACTGGAGACCCAATGAGGTGAGGTCAGATGCTTTTATTCAAGGCCATATAGGTTACAAATGATAAAGCCAAGCCAGAACCTGGATCTAGATCACTCATTACCCTTCCTAGGTAATGTCCTGTCCTCATCACTTGATGTTATTAATGCATTTAATTCTACAACAGCCTAACAAAATAGCTACTATATGATTATTATCTCCATTTTGCAAGTGAGAAAATAGAGTCAGAGAGAGGATAAATAAACTAACCAATGGAATCAGAATTCCAGCTGTGGAAGACTGACTAAAGTCCACAGCCCTAGACTCCACACTGCCATGCTAAGAAGCCAAAATGTACTGCATGGGAAAACGAGGGAGGGAGGCGGGTGCATAGTCCTGAAAGAACACCTTCTCCTTTATGGTGGGAAGGAGGTGAGAGACTGCTTGAGGGGGCAGAGTGTACTTGGCTGCTAAGGAGTTCACTCCTGCTCCAGCCCACCAGCAGGGGTCTGATTCCTCTCTGACTTTAACCCTTGGCTTCTCTTTGCAAAGGAAAGCCACACTCATTTGCTGGCAGCTGCCATCACTGTTTCAATTCAGATAACACCTTCAAGTGGGAAATTCAGAGGGGAAAACATTTGTCTTAGCTTTCTTCTTGAAAGCCAATGTGGGAATATGTACAAGTAAATATGATATTTCCTCCACATCAAGGACATGAATTCTGAAAGAATAATATTTAGCCTTTTTTATTGGCTTCCATTCAAAGACCTGGAAACATTTACTAGCAAATTTAATCACTTTGCATTTTATAGCTGAGAAGTTGGAGCTAGCAAGGCTAAAAATTTTTTTAATTATTTTAAAACTTGTCTAATCCAAGACAGAAGCAGTCTAAGTTCAACACACAGTCCCCAAAGTCTGGGAAAGCCCCACATCAGGACAGACAACAGAGGAGAATTCATATCTAGGTAACACTTACTATTTGCTAAGCACTTCCACGTACATTATCTTACTTAATCCTCACAACAACCCAGTAAGGAAGGTAGGTATTAACATCTCTAGTTTGCAGATGAAGAAAAAGGCTCTAAACATGGCAATTTACTACATGTGTTTGCACTCACAGTTTCTAAAAGGATCATATATACATTCCCTCTTGTAACCCTCACTGCACCTTTTCAAATTGTGGGCATCAGGTATTAGTAATATTGAAAGTGTGTAAAGTAAGGAACCCGAGCTCAGAAAAGTGACATAACTGAAGGTCATACTACTAATCAGTAGCAGGTCTGGGACTTAAATCAAGTCTCCCGACTCTAGCCCTTCAGCTCTGTCCATTTCTGGTCAGATCCTATTTCACACAGGCCATTTGACTCAATCAATGCTCCCCCAAGGATCAGCTCAATATAATAAGGAAGGTGGTTCATGCAACAAACATGTGCGCGAAAGGCGTCGTGCAGGACACGACGGGGCTCAGATCCACAAACTGCACGCTTGCTTTCCTCAGGTATCTGCCCGTCTAATGGGAACAGTGGCCAGGGGCTCACTGAACTCTGCCACATCCTGGCAAGGAGGGTAAGGGAGGCGCTGAGGAAGGCCCAGAGTAGCAGCAGTGAGAAAGCCATGGGTTCCACATGTGGAGGGAAGGGAGGTAGGAGAGACTGCTTAGAGGAGGTGGCCTTGAAGATCAAGTAGGAAATGGACTTGAATGGCATTTCAAGAGAAGGGAACCACAGGAGATGAATATTTAAAAGCAGATGGGGGGAATTAGCCATCTGAGGGATAGGCTATAAAACTCCCTCTAGCAAGATATATTCCTCCAAGTAATAAGCAGTTGTAAAATCACTGCTTCTACCAAGGCTGTAGCAATTGGTTCAGCTCATATTCTGTGTGAATTTCTAAAATGAAGAGAGACTCTATGCTACACAAAGAAGGTATTCGCATTTTTTAATGCCTGAAGATGGTGAATAACCGTGAATGCCAGTGAAATGCCTATAAATAACACCAGAAAACAAAACAGAATCTCAAAGATTGTGCACACTATGAATTTAAAGAAAATAAGATCATTTGCAATATAAACCAAGGATAATAAACCTACCACATTGTCAAAAATCTGGAACATTTTCAATAAGATACCACATCCTAGACACCACATACAATCAGACAATATTCTTGGATATTACAACTTTAATACAGAGCACCACAAAATGCTTCCCTGGCACCCTGAACCCGTCCCAATCCTGAAATAAGAACCAGAAAATCAGTAATAATGCCTGGGAAAGCAATATTTAAAAACTGCATTTCCAACAGGAAGAATGTCATAAAAAAATAAATAAAATGAACTTTACCAAA
This sequence comes from Smutsia gigantea, assembly GCA_032199065.1. Taxonomy (NCBI): domain Eukaryota; kingdom Metazoa; phylum Chordata; class Mammalia; order Pholidota; family Manidae; genus Smutsia; species Smutsia gigantea. Next base: position 61,381 of record JAVSCE010007582.1, read on the forward strand.
GCCAGCAATGCCCCAGATGCTTCAAGCCTCCCAGATTGTTTGACAATGACCAGTACAGATCACAAGAATTACTAATTACAAGTACTTAAGGAATTAACATATATGTTTAATTAGCAAACTGGAATATAAAACCCAGTTTTAAGGGACTCCAACCTCTTCTCCCAAAGCAGGGGAACCGTGAGTTCTACAGTCCTCCTGCCTTAATCCACATGCAGAGGAGCTCACAGTACAACTGCTGAAATCTTGAGGAACTCCACCTTCTGACTTGAGTCCTGCTAAGTAAGGCAAGCTGAGGTCTGCAAGGGCCCCTGCACCTGAGAGCCACCCCATGAAGAAATCCTGCACATCATGAAGAATGCCTGTTCTAAGGAGTCACTTATTTTCAGACCATGGTGTTCATAGAAAGTGTGGCTGTATCTCAATTCCTGAAAACATACTGTTTGGGTCTTCTTTGAAATCCTATTATATCTCATTAAGTACAACAGGAAATTGACACCCTCCCAAGAATTGATTGAAAACCTGTACTATTCAACCACAAGAGGTGGTTAAAACAAAGAACACAGGAGTTCCCTCCAGGGGGTTTCACCAGAGCAGTCAGGGTTGAAACCAGAGGAATTCAAATTTTCAGGCTAGAGGAACCTCAGAGATCAGCTTTTGAGGTCAGTTCAATCTTCAATTTATTTATTTTTACAACATAGTGATTCAACAGTGATATACATTACAAAATGCTCACCACCATAAGTGCAGTTACCATCTGTCCCCGCACCAAGTTACTTCAATATTATTGACTATATCAATTCAATTTATTCTTATTGATTATACATCAATTGAACACTTTACTGTGAGCTTCTGCTCTGGGCCCTGGAAATACAAATTGAAGACTTCACATTTACTGTGGGGATCATTTTGCAATATGTACAAAAATTAAATCATTATGCTGTACACCTGAAACTAATATAATGTTATATGTAAATTATACCTCATTAAAACAAAAGAAAAGATAAGGAAAAAACTCACTCTCTATGGTATAGCAGTTCACTAATCAGGAAACAATCAGCGAATAAGCTGAAGGACCTACACAGCCGTGAAACCCCTTTTCCATTGTTTGGAAGCAGAGCACACAGGATACTCACCACTGCTCTCTTGGCACGTCTCCACCTCTTTTCTGTTTTTTTTTTTGGTATCAATCTACAATTACATGAGCAACATGTTGTTGCATATGGTAGGATTTATTTTCTTCTTATGGCTGAATAATATTCCACTGTGGTTTTAACTTAAATTTCTGTAATGATGAATGTGCTCACT
>JAVSCE010007584.1:0-42659 GCA_032199065.1 Smutsia gigantea
TATATATATATATATAATTAAAATAGGCCTTTATACTCCAACCTACATTCTGGAATAAAAGGATATTTTGAGGAAATATTTATACCCTAACAGTTACTTAGCATCAAGTGACTTTTTAGTTATTTACAGATGGCTATTTAACTTTAGGAACTATTGGGTTTTTCCAAGACCACCCTCATGCTCAACGATTTACTGAAAGTATTCATAGGACTCAGAAGCTGTTATATTTACATTTATAGTTTATTACAGCAAAAGTTATACAGATGATAAACAGCAAAGGGAAAGGCCTCATGAAGTCCAGCAGAAAGCAGTTGCAAGCTTCCAAGTCCCTCCCCACTCTACCTCCTGGTGGAGTTGCTTGAAATGCCCTTAATTCTCCCATGGGAATGTGCAGACTGAGCAATCCAGACCTACCAAGTCAGTCCTTTCCTACACAGGAGCACATCCTGTGACCACTGCTTTAAAAGACAGCTTCATGAAGAACAATAGCCTAAATATTTAGCTCATTTCTTCTGAGTTCTGTTTTCCTCTTTCTGTAAACATCAAAAGACAAGAACATAAAGGAGAAGGGCATTAGCATTCAATCCTGTGAAACCCTATCACTATCATTTTTTTATAAACAGGGATGGTTATCTGATCTTTAAAACAAGAGAAATTACCTCTTCTTCCTGAGAAGAGTAACCATTTGTCAACTAAGTTGTATAATTGCTACTATAATTATGTTTGTCCTTTTAGCAATCACTCTTTTGTGGGATGACATATTAGTTTCTGTTATTATCCATCCAGTATAAATACCAGAAACAATTTTGTGATAGTTATTTTGTAAGCCAGGGCTTGAAACAATTATGCAAAACCTCATTGACTTTAATTGTATTTTAAAATCAGTTTGCTTTATGTTTTTGTATGTGTGAGATGTCTTTGACTACAGAATTCAAATATCACAAAAGATTTAAAATTTTTTAAAAGTAAAAATAGTGCCTCTACCTCTGATCCCACTTTCCAGAGTTAACACATGTATCAGGGATGCCTAAATAGTAACCACCACCACCACCACATAAAAACCCCTGTATGGTGGTTTAAATATCCAGGGATTGAATTATCTTTCATAGCAAAAAAACCCACAGTGCTGGTGTTGTTACTCTAAGATTCACAAGAGACTCTCTGTTGTGTTGGTTCTAGTCTTCATGCCTGCTGTCTCATGCTCACCAAATGACTGCTGCACCTTCAGGCTTCACAGTGGCATTCTAGGCAGTGTCAAAGAAGAGGTAGAGGCAGAATTGGTAGACTTTTGATTATAGATCATCAGCCATTAATGACTTCACATGCTCAACCTTAGATGCAGGGGATTCTGGGAAATCAAGTTTTATCTTTTACAGCCTCTACTGGAGAGACAGGTAGCAGAGAAGAGAGTTGAAAGTGAGGTCAGATAAGCCAACACACAATGACAACTATACAGCTTATATATACGTGTGTGTGTATATACACACACACATACACATATGTAGATGTAAGAATTTAAATATAACTTACTAGAATGAAATCACACAATATATAATTTTATAACTTAGTTTGTACCCTTAAATAATTATTAGACATCTTTATTGGCCACATGCAGATTTTCTTCACACTTTGTAAGGGCATAGATTATATGGATATATAATTATTTTAACCAGTTTATGATTAATGGACATTTATATATTTAGATGTCAGTACTATTATCAATGTGCTACAGTGAACATCCTAGAACCTACATCCTTTTGCACTTGTGTGAGTATATCTTCAGAATAAATTCCTTGAAGTATAATTGCTGGATTAAAAGGTATGCACATTTAAACTTCTTAATGGGGATTTAAAGAGTGATAAAAAGTGGCTTTGCAATTACAATGGGAGGTGATATGTCCAATTTTATATTAGATACAAAGGACAGTTTCTAGTGAAAAGTTCAATAGCTTCCAGTGTAATCTTGTATTGTGAAAAATGCAAGTTTTGTTTCAAAAGGGTTGTTTATGAAATTCTGGAAGATCAAAGGATGATCTAAAGGAATATGGATTGCAGGAGGAGCTTACATATTTATGACATATTTCAAGGATGCGAATGTATCTATCTCTAGTATTGGTGCTTTTGCCCAGACATTAGGATGCATACAAATAACTGGGTAAATTTGGGGTTCTGAGACTGTAGGTCCAGAATATGGCCTGAGATTCTGCATTTTTAACAGGCTGCCAGGTGATGCTGAAGCTGCTGGGGATGGGGCTTTAGCCACCCTTCATGATCAGAAGTTGAGCACCAAGGCAAGAGGTAACACTCCTTGGACAGCCCTGGGTCACGTGGGGCTCCAAGCCACACACACGTCGTGTCCTTGACACAATGCCAATTGTAGATTACATGGATTGGTATCAGCACCAGCATTAGGAGATGACAGCAGTAACTGGGGCATGAATGTGTTCAAAGAACTTAATAGGTTTCTTGGGCCTAGGGTGAGATGACACTGAAGGAAGAGAAAGGATTGGGAAGATAACTTGGGTTGCTGGCAGAGCATCTGCATTACCTCACATAGAACAGCCATGTGGAACTCCCATATATAACTTGGAGTAGGGAGAGACAGTGGAATTTATAGCAGACCTTGTGTCAAGGGTTATAGAAATATGAGTGCTTACTGTTACTCTGATATCATTTAAGCCCTGGGCAAATATAACTTAAAGAAACACCAGGTATCCTCTCCTTGCAAACAGCTGTCAGAAATCCATTAATTTGGAGTTTCATTTAGTATATAAGAATTTTTTGGAAAAGAGAGTAAGGTGTAGACTGTCACTTTCTAGAACTGAATGAGGAATACTTAATGTTGTACCTTATCTTTTTTCTCATTGCTCCTACGAAGTCCCTCTCAGTTTCCTTCATTTACGTTACCAAAACACTAAATCGGATAAAGTTTTGTCAAACACAGACTCTCTTTACTCAAGCATTCTAATGGAAATAGAACACAAATGAGAATAACAAAAGGCAGAGGATAGTGTATCTCTCATTAAGGATATTAGAATAAGCCCATGCAGACTTTCTGTAGCCCACTGACATGGTCATTACTTCCAAGGAAATTAGACATGTATGTTCATTTTTTCTTGCTTGTAAGTCATTAATTTTAATTCAAGTCATAAATTGGCAGCCAGATATGGCCTAGAGTCCTGTCTTATTTGTCCAGTACTGTTATTTTATTTTTAAAAATTTCCATTTGTAAGGCAACTTTTTAAAATATGGAGATGCCAGGAGCATCTAAATCTTTACCTTCTTTTCTAAAAATAGCATATCTGGCAACACTATGTTTACATACCCACATGGCAATTTTCTGCTAAGGGCAGAGTAATAGCTGCCTCTTCAGGCTGGGACATTTCACCTCAGTCTTCACCATTCCTTATTCTTTACTCTGTGGCTAGATTCACTTAAATGAAATGCCTGGCCTGAGCAGGCAATTAAATTTGTAACACAATTTATATGTTCTAAATCCAGTTCTTTGATTATTTATGTAACAACCTCTTATTGAGTGACTTTGTATAAGACACAGTATACCTGTGCTCTGAAGAGCTTCTTTTATTTTCACTGTATCAGTGTATGTCCTGTAAGTAATGACATCACATTCAGAATATCCTTCTGTTTTCATGGCATATATGTTGGTTTAAAAAAGTGAATGTGCAGACATTCATTCGTACAACATACCTGTGTACATTAAATACTTTGGATAGCACTTTAATCAGTGAGGATAAGTTTAACCAACTTGAATCCATTAAAGGACAGGAGATTGATCAAACTTTCTCTGTACACACAAAACAAATGGCATGAAACACATACATCTCAGTTATCTATTGCCAAGTGCATTTCCACAAAGTTAGCAGCTTAAACCAACACCCATTTATTATCTCACAGTTTCAGTGGGGCAGAAGTCTGGAGGCATGGCTTAGCTAAGTCCTCTGCTCAGGGTCTCATAAGGCTGCAGTCAAGGTGTCGGCCAGGACTTTGATTTCATCACAAGGTTGACTGAGGAAAGATCTGCTTCCAAGCTCCTTCAGGTTGTTGGAAAAATGCATTTTCTCAAAGCTGTAAGATTGGCAGCCCCAGCATTTTTGTTGGCTGTCAGCTCCCCTCAGGTCCTCGAGGCTGCCCACAGCTCCTTGTCACATGGTTCTCTCCATAGACCCTCCCACAACATGGCCGCATGCTTCTTCAAGCCAGCATTGTTGAGTGTCTCTAACTTCAGGGAGGGTCTAGTTCCTCTTATAAGGGATAAGACTGTATAGGTCCACCCAGATAATCTCCCTTTTGATAGCTAAAAATGAACTGAATTGTCATCCTTAATTATGTCTACAAAACCATTCACAGTGCCATCAATGTAACCTAATCAAGGAAAAGGCATCATATCATATTTGCCATATTCTTATGTTTAAAGTCAAGTCACAGATTCTGCTCACACTCAAAAGGAAGAGAATATACAAAGGCTTGGACACTATGGGCAGGAATAATGGGGCGATCTCAGAGTTTGTCCAAAATAGCACACATTTAAGTATATGTATTTATGAGAAACTCTCAGAGGCACTTTTAGAGACCTTTGTAATGAGTCTGGCTTCTAATTTGTAGTCATATAAGATTAGAAGCACAATGTTTCAGCTAGAGGCAGGCATAGTGGCAGGAAGAAGATCACACAGTCTGATACTAAGAAACAAAAGGGAAAAATCTTCAGAAAAACATGCAAAGCCCCAAAGGTAAACATCCTGAGAACATGTAACATAGGATCAAATTTTTCTACCAACTCCCATAAACCCTGAAGGCATGAACATATGAGAATATAATACAACAGTTTCTTTTAATAATGATGATAACCTACAGCCATTGAGCAAAATGCAAATTATGTTTAGAATACTGTGAGATGCTTAATTTCTATTTGATGTAAAAACATTTCCTTAAATATTAATATGGATAATTTTGATTCCAAATTACCTCAAGACACTAAACATTTGAGATGTTAATGCACATGGCTTTGTATAAATATGTGAACTTAAGGACAGTTTATTACATAAAGGAAGGAGGTAATCCTTTGACATCTAAGATGGTACCAGAGGGTAGAAGTAACATGAAGGCTAATTTCTGCTCAGTGTAAGGTAGCATCTTCTACTAGCTGAAGATATGCAACAATGAAATGAGGAATTGAACTTGTCCTCTCTGGAAAGGTATAATCATTGGTGGGTTTATCATTTTCCTGGGATCTTTAAATAGATATGCTAGTTTGGTAACTACCAGTCACTTTTCACATCATAGAGACTGGATGAGCTCTTATAATCCTTTTAACTTTTAATCCCTTTGTCAGAAAGGTTTGCCTTGGCAATTCTTATAAATTGCAAAATTCCTTGGGACAGAGTCCCAATTCTTTTTTACACTTTAGGCTACCTGTCTAGTTTGTGGAGTTTTGGAGTCGAGGTAGTAAAAGCTAAAGCTGCACTTGGGAATGTCCAAGGTACTGTAAAATGGTTTAAGTGGCCCAGGAGCAAATAAAGAATTACAGAAGTATTCAATTAACAGAGAAGGCACATCAGTCTTTCAATTGATTTTAGAGTACAGGAGGACAAGGAAATGGGCAGAACACAGAACCCAGTTGGATAGATACTTTTAACCCAAATTTCTCTGCTACCTCCTTTTTCTGCTGAGCTGCTTAAAGGGCAGCCTCAACATATGGAAAGGCAATAAAGTATCTCCAACAAGTCTTTTTGCTAATTTGGAGCAATCTGGATACATTTTACAGTATTTTTTTTGGCAAGAATTAGGAATCCCATTTCCAACCTCTCCCTGTAATTTATCTATATTGTAATGAATGAGTCTGGCCTTTCAGTTTATTTATTAACATCTAAAATGTCCACATATAAGCTTCCTCTGCACTGTGATCTGCCTTCTTTCTCTCTGCCATGATGATACACAGATGTTGTCAGACACATGGGAATTTTTGGAAGCACATTTAAAAACAACACATGCTTACAAACATCTCCCTTTGTGGTGGTCCATATTGTATATGCATCTCAGGGTTGAGAATATTGAATCTGTGAATTTTTATTTGAACTTTTCTGTCTTATTTCTGTCTTTATTTTTATTTTTGGACTACATGAAGCAAATGGCATACTAGAGAACTTAATCTCACTTAACAGTGTCTTTATGAAGCCAGATACCTTTATGCTTACATTGTTTGTTTTACCATACACTGAAAGCTTGTTATTATTAGTGCTTTATAAGGGATGTCACTGTGAAATAAATGTTAAACCCTGTGCTTTTTGGCTTAAAGACTAAGGGGATGATCAGGTTCAACCCTTTAGACATTTTTGCTTTTAATATTATTTTTTATTAAAGTAAAGTTGATACACAATATTATATTGGTTTCACATATACAACACAGTGGTTCAACGGTTACATGTTATTAAATCCTCACCCCCACTAGTGCGGTTACTATCTGTCAAAATTGAAAGATATTACAGAACCGTTGGCTATATTCTCCATGCTGTACTTTCATCCTCATGACCAATTTATTTTATGATTGACATTTTGGTGCCCCTTTATCCCCCTCATCATTCTCACCCACATACCCCAATCCCTTCCCCATGGTAACTACCAGTCACTGCTCAGTGTTTCTAAGTCTACTGCTGTTCTGTTCATTTTGTTTTGTTTTGCTTTTAGATTCCATATGTAAGGGAAATTATGTGGTATTTTTCTTTCTCTGGCTGGCTTATTTCACTTAGCATAATTTCCTCTAGGTCCATACATGTTGTTGCAAATGGCAGGATTCCTTTCTGTTTTATGGCTGAATTACATTCCATTGTGGATATGTACCACTTCTTTATCCATTCATGTATTGATGGACACTTTGGTTGCTTCCATATCTTGGCTATTGTAAATAATGCAGCAATAAAAATAGGGGTGCATATATCTTTTTGAATCAGGGACTTTGTTTTCTTTGGGTAAATTCCTAGAAGTGAAGTTTCTGGGTTGTATGGTATTTTTATTTTTAGTTTTTTATTCAGTTCACTCAATATTGCTTTCCATAGTGACTACACCAATTTACATTGCCACCAACAGTGCAGGAGGGCTCCCTTTTCTCCACATCCTTGCCAAAACTTGTTATTTCTTGTCTTTTGAATAGTGGCCATTCTGACTGGTGTGAGGTGATGTGATAGCTCATTGTGGGTTTTTTTTGCATTTCCCTGATGGTTAGTGATGTGGAGCATCTTTTCATGTGTCTTTTGGCCATCTGTATTTCTTTGGAAAAATATCTATTCAGTTTTCTGCCCATTTTTTAATTAGGTTATTTGGGTTTTTTTTGGTGTTGAGGTGTATGAGTTCTTCATATATTTTGGATGTTAACCCCTTATCAGATGAGGGGTTTACAAATACATTCTCCCATACTGTAGGTTTACTTTTTGTTCTGCTTATGGTGTCCTTTGCTGTACAGAAGTTTTGTAGTTTGATATAGTCCCACTTGTTCATTTTCTTTTTGTTTCCCTTGCCCAGGGAGATGTGTCCAAGAAAAAATTGCTCATGCTTATGTTCAAGAGATTTGCCTGTTTTCTTATAAGAGTTTGATGGTTTCATGTCTTATATTTAGGTCTTTAATCCATTTCAAACTTACTTTTGTGTATGGTGTTAGGCAGCAATCCAGTTTCATTTGCTTGCATTAGCTGTCCTGTTTTCCCAACACCAGTTACTGAAGAGAATATCTTTTCCCCATTGTATATTTATGATTCCATTATCATGTACTAATTGACCATGTATGCATGCATTTATATCTAGGGCCTCTATTATGTTCCAGTGATCTATAGATCTGTTCCCATGCCAGTACCATACTGTTTTGATTACTGTAGCTTTGTACTATAGCTTAAAGTCAGGGCACATGATACCCCCAGCTTTGTTCTTCTTTTTTAAGATTGCTTTGGCTGTTTGGGGTCCTTTGTGGTTCCATATGAATTTTAGAATTATTTGCTTCAGTTAACTGAAGAATGTTGTTGGTATTTTGATAGGTATTGCATTGAGTTTGTAAAATGCTTTACCACGATGGCCATTTTGGCAATATTAATTCTTCCTATCTGTGAGCATGGGATAGATTTCCATTTATATGTCTTCTTCAGTTTCTTTCACCAGTGCCTTATAGTTTTCAGAGTAGGTCTTTCACCTCCTTGGTTAGGTTTATTCCTAGGTATTTTATTCATTTTCATGTCATTGTAAATGGAATTGTTTTCCTGATTTTTCTTTCTGGTAGTTTGTTGTTAGTATATAGGAATGCAACAGATTTCTGTGTATTAATTTTGCATTCTGCAACTTTGCTGAATCCATTTATTAGTTTTAATAGTTTTTTAGTGTAGTCTTTAGGGTTTTCTATATATAGTATCATGCCATCTGCAAATAGTGACAGTTTAACTTTTTCTTTATCAATTTGGATGCCTATATCTCTTTATCTTGTCTGATTGCTGTGGCTAGAACTTCCAGTACTATGTTGAATAAAAGTGGTAAGAGTGGGCATCCTTGTCTTGTTCCTGATCTTAGAGGAAAAGCTTTCAGCTTTTCATCATTGAGTATGATGTTAGCTGTGGGCTTGTGGTATATGGCCTTTATTATGTTGGTTCCCTCTATACCCACTGTTTTGAGAGTTTTATCATGAATGGATATTGAAATTTGTCATATGCTTTTTCTGCATCTATTGAGATAATCATATGGTTTTTATGTTTCCTTTTGTTAATGTGATGTATCACACTGATTTATGAACATGGTTCCATTCTTGCCTCCCTGGAATAAATCCCACTTTTGCATGATGGGTGATCCTTTTGATACATTTTTGAATCTGGTTTGCTAATATTTTGTTGAGGATTTTTCCATCTATGCTTATCAGGGATATTGGTCTATAATTATCTTTTTTTTGTGGTGTCATTATCTGGTGTTGGTATTAAAGTGATGCTGGCCTCAGAGAATGAACATGGAAGTATTCCCTCCTCTTCTACTTTTTGGAATACTTTCAAAGGGATGGGTGTTAGCTCTTTAAGTGTTTGGTCGAATTCAGCTGAGAAGCCATCTGGTTCTGGAATTTTGTTTTCTTGGGAATTTTTTGGTTACCAGTTCAGTTTTGTTACTGATAACTGGCCTGTTTAGATATTCTGTTTCTTCCTGGGTCAGTTTTGGAAGGTTATGCTTTTCTAGGAATTTGTCCATTTTTTCTAGATTGTCCAATTTATTGGCATATAATTCTTCATAGAATTCCCTACTCATTTTTTGTATTTCTCTGGTGTCAGTTGTGACTATTCTTTTTTTGTTACTGAATTTGTTTCTCTGGGTCATCTCTTTTTTTCTTGATAGGTCTGGCTAGGGGTTTGTCTATTTTGTTTATCTTCTCAAAAAACCAGCTCTTGGTTTCATTGATATTTTTTTCTATTTTATTCTTGTGTATTTTATTTATTTCTATTTGGATCTTTATTATGTCCCTCCTCCTACTAACTGTGTTTCATTTGTTCTTTTACTAGTTTCTTTAGTTTTGAATTTAGACTTTATTTGGGGCTGTTTTTGTTTCTTGAGGTAGGCCTGTATTGTTATGTACTTCTCTCTTAGAACTGCTTTTGTGGTACCCCACATATTTTGAACTGTTGTATTTTTGTTTTTATTTGTCTCCATGTAATATTTGATTTCTTGCTTTTAGTATTAAGATAAATAGAACTGAGAACTGGACAAGGATAATATTGCCAACATTTGGAAAATTCAACTATATTTGTTTTTTTGTCCTAAAGAATCTGAGTTAGAAACAATAAAAATCTGAGAACTATCCTTCACAGACAGAGCTCCCTCTCCCTGAACATAATATTTGTTTCTTATATATCTTTATCATTTCTAAGTATCTAGTATGGTGCTAGTACATAGAGTTCATTTTCATAAATTTCTTTTGGTTAATTTCTAATAGTTATATCTGAATTTCATGGGCCATGACTACCTACATGAATGAAAGAAAAATGATTAGGTCCATGTACTTCAACATAAAGTTTATTTATAAGGCAAAAAAGTGTTCAAAGTTAGGTTCTGGCTGGCAGGTACAAGTTTATTAAGAATCCACTATCGAGTAAGGAATTTTAGCAAAGCATGGATTATTGAGGAGGACTAGAGACAAGAAGACTAGTTGGAAGGCTATTGCAAAATAAGATGAGCATAAACTGTAATTTATGCATTACAGATTATTATGCCTGGCTCCGTGCTATATATCTTGTGCATAGTATACCTCTATAAAATATTTCAGGTAGTCATTATCTCAATTGTGCAGAGAGATAAGTAAACAAAGATAAATAAACACAGAAACAAATATACTGAGGTTTAGGGAGGTGATGTAACTTGTTCAAGGTCACACAGCTAGTAAGTGCCAGAATGAGATTCTAATACTTGTCTGACTCCTCAGCCTGTGCTTCCACATCACTACGCTCCCTCCTATGTACTGTGAGTTTGTAAAGATGCTGGATAGAAATTTCGAGAGCTGATAGTTACATTAATTTGGAAGAACTCTTCTGGCTTTTCATTTTTCTTGATTATATTCATTCTTTTTAGGTATATATTAGTGCCTTCTTTTTGCACAGAAAGCTGACATTTGGCCCTTCCAAAGATTAGAACCATTCTGAAAGCCTACAAGTACAATGCTGAAGCAGCAAGATAATTTTTTATTATATCCTGAAGTTATAATAATATAAACTTTGTACATTATAATATGCAAAAGTGTATACAAAAGTGTGATTTTAATGGCTCAGTAAATTAAGTCAGAAATATGAGTGCTTTATCACTACATACTGTTTTAGGAACACAAAGTCTGTGTTAAGAATACTAAATTTATCTAGATGTTCTGTAATCACATCTAGAGAGTACTTGGTAATATTAAAATGACTCAAATTGGATGCTGACAGAATTATCACTTCTGATAGACAAATATGAGGAATCTTCACATCAACAAGGGAGAAATTTTGTGATCAATAGACAGACTAGATTCTACTTCACAGTAGAAGTGGAAAACAGTGTTTTCAAATAATAAAAACACTTTTCTATTGAAGTACATCACTAGAATACATTTTAACTTTCTTAATTCTATTCTGATATTCTTGTCACTTAATTCTAAGAAATCTCAACCTGTTTTTCCTAACACATGGCAGCTACTATAACAAGAATCTATGAAAATCTACTAATATAGTGTGTCACTCAATAAAGGATCTTTAATTGGGGAAAATAAGAGCAATAACTAAAATAGCATATACAAATCTATATACATACAAACACATAGTACATAATATATAACATGAAAAATTATAAATATATGAACTATGCACAATAACTTATAAGTGATAATAAGAAGTATATAAATTGATATATAATAGTTATATACCAAACTGAATATATTCATGAGTATTTAAACCTATAATGTATATTTAGCATGTAATATGAAATTATAACACTATATAATACATTATATGGAATAATTTTTATGTAATATACACATGGTATATAGAATAGTACATTTATATCATGTATTCCTGCTTTTATTTTTATAATCAGATCAAATATAGTATATATTTTTCTATGGAAACATCATTTGAAGATGATGCTCTCTCTCATCCTTTCTCTCATTGCGGCTGACATGATATGAAAGAATCCTAATCATATATCACTTCAAAGTATTTAGGTTGCCTCTGCATTTCAAAAAATAGTCTTAAATTCTAAATTATTATGGATTTAAAATAGCTATATACACATTAACCCTTTCAAACAATTTCAGGAATGTTACTGATGAGATTGAAAGAGAACAAAATATTTGGGCACCAATTATCTGCTTGGTGATTTATGAAGGTCATCTCACTGAATTCTTGCATCATTCCTATGAGAGATATATCATTGTAACCCTTTATAAATGGCTTATAATTATCTGGATAATTACCTTTTCTAAAGTCTTGTCAGAAAATGAACTCAAATGTGATTCCCTTTGCACTGTACTATATTTCTATTATAGTGTGGTTTATATATCATTTACCTTTATATATGAGGAGTAACTGGTAGTTTACCTTTCTCAAAATAGGCATAAAATAAAGGATTATCCAGATTTGATAAAGTGAACAATTTCTTCAATGCTATCAAAATTTTGAAGCAATGAAGTATCTGAAATGAGCTTACTTATACCCCCAGCACAGTAATTAAGCTGAGTTCTCTACTATTTTCCATCAAGAGTTGCCTAATTTGTGAGTCCTATATTTTATCTGTAGTTTGAAGAAATCAATAGCAAGCTATAGATTCTCCCATTACTTTGAGTCATTATCATCCCATGTTATTATGAAGAAGAATCCTGGAGATCTGTATTAAACCTAAACTTTCTAACCTTGTGTTTTCATCATTACATAAGATTGATATTGAAGGTGGCTTTGAGAACTATCCAACCTTGTAATAGAAGGTTATTTTAGGAAGGTATGCTGTATTAATCCCAGCATGGGTTATTGATGTTAACATCAGAGAATGGGGAAATTTAGGTAGAGATGACCTTGAGATAAAATGACCCTTCTGCTATTAAGAGAATACCCTAAAGCTCTTGCTTTAGAATAATTATTGTGTGAGATGAATGATCTTGGTTTGTCCATAACTTATCAGGTTCCACACACTGTATTGTCCAATACCTACAAAATAAGAATAATAAACTTCATATAAACAAGAGACACTCATTGCTTCATACTATTGATCTTGATAAAGTGAGGGGCTTTCAGAAACTTTGCTCCATTTCACTGCTCCCATTTGGATGTCTTGGTGTTTTTCTAACTGCTAACTTTACATTATACTCTATCAATTTAATATCAATAATAAGCTGAATTATCCTATCACTAACACCTTTTGCAACCCCAAAACTATGTGTTTACACTAATTAATAATTAATGTCATTAAATATTTATTTCTTTTACAAATTAAACTCTTTCAGGTCACAGTTGATTTACAAAATTACTTTTTCAAAAGTGTTTCTCTTGCTCTTGCTCATTTATTCTACTGAGATTTTGATCTCAGATTCTCCCATCAGTTTCCTTCTGCTTTCATGACTTCTTGGGGAGAGGGATGAAGGTGTAATGAATGGAGGCAGATGGTAGATAGGTTTGTAGAATCATTATCACACACTGACATTTTAAGGTACAGGTTAATTCTAAGAAATTGTCTTAGAAATGTAATATTTTCCAGGTATATTTTAGATTTTTAAAAATAAAATTTGAACATAATTTTAAATATTTTGTCAAACTTTAAAAAAATCAATTTTAAAGGGGCCAAAGAACCTGAAGTCAAATTGTTTACTTTTTAACTTTTAAATATTTTTCCACTTGAGAAATAATTGACATACATCACTGTACAGATTTAAGGTGTACAAAATGATTTAATTTACATATATTGTGAAATGATTACCACAATAGATTTACTTAACATCCATAATCTCATATAGATATAATAAAAAGAAAAGGACAAGTTAGCAGCATAGGAAGATCCTGAACTCACTTCCCATAGACATACAGAATCTACAGCTACATATGCAACAGTTCCCTCTGAAAAAGATCTGCAAACTATCTGAACAGCTCCTTCACCACAAATGATAAAAGGGCCACATGGAATGGGTAGGAGAGGCAGACACAGTCTCATCAAAAACTACATACCCCACTTGTGAAGGGATTTCACAAATCCTGAGAGTCTCACTGAAAAGTGAGGAGTTTGTGCCCCACATCATGCATCCCACCCCTTGGGACCTGCACCAGAGAGATGAGCCCCAAAACCTCTGCTTTGAAAACCAATGGCATTTGCATCCAGGAGACCCAAAAGGAGCATAGGGAACTGAGATGCTTCTCCTAAAGGATCACATACAGACTCATCTGGTGGGCATACATTGTCCCTTTGCTCTTCCATTACCTAGCTAAAACCAGTGGGCATGCCCCACCCCAGTGCGCTCCCGCTGCCTCTGTAAGGCTAGTGGGAGTGCCCTGGCCCTGTACTCTCCTGCTTCTTCCTAAAGTCACCAGGCCCATGAAGTCCACACAGAGGATATTCCTTGATCAACTGGCTCTCGTGTTCAGGGACAATTGAAGAAATAGTTCTGGGCAGTCTACCACCTACAGGGCAGTGCACAGACAGCAGACTGAAACACACCCCTGTGTCTTCCTGTGAAAAAAGGCCTATTTACTTGTCCTGCAGCTTCAGCCTGAGGGGCAGGCTTTTGGTTTGCCACATACCTAGAGCTGACAGAGGTGCTCTCAGAGAACATAGGCTGGGGGAAGCCCTCTGTGCACTCTCCCTTGGACTCACTATACAGCTCACCAGTACCTCTGAGAAGAGATATACTCATCTGGAACCCTGAATTTTACAACTGTCACCAAGGGAACACCTCCAGATTGCCTGATCTGGAGTAAACCAGGGATTACAACTGCAGTTCCACAGAACTGTATATCTGCACACTTTAGAAGCCGCTGCACGAAACTAGGTGGACTGAGATCCCTTCCTCTGTAACACTGGCAAGTTTTGGCGCACCCTCAACAACTGGGACCTATCAAGAATAAATCAGGCTACTCAATCACAAATATTCCAGAGACAACCAAGCACTAGGGCAAGGCTGAATGATAAGGTTCATCTTTTACTCAAGGCCATTCCTTCAAGACTGGGACAGATAGCTGTTTTGCATAATACACAGAAACAAACAAGCAAAATGAGGACACAGAGGGATATGTTCCAAACAGAAGAACAAGATTAAATTTCAGAGAAAAACCTTAATGAAATGAAGTAATGGTCATAAAGATATTCACCAAACTTGGAAGTAGAATGGATGAACACAGAA
The DNA here is from genome assembly GCA_032199065.1 of Smutsia gigantea. Taxonomy (NCBI): domain Eukaryota; kingdom Metazoa; phylum Chordata; class Mammalia; order Pholidota; family Manidae; genus Smutsia; species Smutsia gigantea. Next base: position 14,873 of record JAVSCE010007584.1, read on the forward strand.
TTTGAAGAAACTATAAGACATTAATGAAAGAAATAGAGGACCACACAAATGGAAAGATAGTCCCTACTCATCTACAGATTCAATCCAATCCCTATCAAAATTCCAACAGTATTTTTCACAGAAATAGAACAAACAATCCTAAAATTTACATGGAACCACAAAAACCCTGACTAGTCAAAGCAATCTTAAGTAAGAACAAAGCTGGAGGTATCACACTCCCTGAGTTCAAACTATATTACACAGCTATAGTAAGCAAAATGATATGGTACTGGCATAGAAACAGACAAATGGCAAAGTAGAACAGAACAGAGAGTTCAGAAATAAATCCACACATTTATGGTCAATTTATGAAAAAGGAAACAAAATATGCAATTAGGAAAGGACAGTCTTTTCAATAAATGGTGTTGGGAAACCTGGACAGCCACATACAAAAAAAACTAGGCTATTACCTTAAGCCATACACAAAAACTAACTAAGAATAGATTAAAAACTTGAATGAATGGCCTGAATCCATAAAATTACTATAAAAAAACATAGGTGGTAGGCTCCTAGACATCAGTTTTGGCAATTATTTTTTGGATCTAACTACAAAAGCAAAGATAAACAAGTGGGACTACATCAAATTAAACAGCTTCTGCACAACAAAGGAAACAATTGACAAAATGAAAAGGCAATTTACTGAAAGGGAAAAAATAATCATATATTACATATCTGTTAAGGGGTTTATATCCAAAATATATAAAGAACTCATACAACCCAACATCAAAAAAACAGACAAATGAAAAATGGATGGATGATCTGAATAGACATTTCTCCAAAGAAGACATACAGTTGGCCAAAGAGCATATGAAAAGATGCTCAACATCACTGATCATCAGGGAAATATAAACCACTTCATGTCTGTCAGAGTGGCTATTATCCAGAACACAAGAAATAACAAGTGTTGATGAAAATGTGGAGACAAGGTAACCCTCATGCACTGTTGGTGGGTAAGTAAATTGGTGTAGCCACTGTGGAAAGCAATATGGAGGTTCTTTAACAAACTAAAAAGACATCTAACATATGATCCAGCAATTCCACTTCTGGTTATTTATCCAAAGAAAATGAAAACCCTAATTTGAAAAGACATATGCACCTCTATATACGTAAAAGCCAAAGTATGCAAACAGCATAAGTACCCACCACAGATGAATGGATAAAAAAGATGTTACACATAGACAATGAAATGTTACTCAGCCATACAAAATAATGAAATCTTGCCATTTGTGACAACATGGATGGACATTCAGGGTATTATACTAAGTGAAATAAGTCAGAGGAACAAAAATATTGTATGATTTCACATACATGTAATCTAAAAAACTAACGAAACAAAACCAAACTCAGAGATACAAAGAAACTGGTCGTTGCCAGAGGGAAGGGTGATGGGGAGGTGGGTCAAATTGGTGAAAGTGGTCAAGAGTTACAAACCTCCAGTTTTATAAAGTAAGTCATGGGGTTGTAATGTGAAGCATTTTAACTATAGTCAATAATATGGTAGTACATTTGAAAATCGACAAGATAGTAAATCCTGAAAGTTCTCATTATAAGGAAAAAAATTTCTATTCTTGTATAGTGATGGATGGTAACTAGACTTATTGTTATCTGACATTGTATACAAATATTCAATGTTGTACAAATATTGAATGTTGTGTACCTGAAACTATCATAATATTTTACCTCAATAAAAAGAAAAAACTTCCTGTGACAACAGCTCTTAAGATATGCTCTCAACTTTCCTACATACAACAGTGTTAACAATAGTCACATTGTTGTACATCAAATTCCTAGTACTTACTTATCTTATAACTGGAAGTTTATACCTTTTGATCACCTTTATCCAATTCCCCTCTCTCCACTCCCTGAATCCAATAACCACAGATTTGCTCTCTTCTATGAGTGTGGCAGTTTTCATTCTTGGTTTTTTATTAGATTACACATATAAGTGAGATCATAAAATATTTGTATTTCTTATTTACTGTTTATATAATGCTTCAAGGCCCATCTATGTTTTTGCAAGTGATAGGAATTCCTCATTTTTTATGGCTGAATAATATTCCATTGTATATTTATACCACAGCTTTATCCATTCAGCCACTGATGGACATTTAGGTTGCTTCCACGTCTTGGTTATTGTACATAATACTTCTATGAACATGGGGGTACAGATATTTTTGCAAGTTAGTATTTTCATTTTCTTTGTTTATATTCCCAGAAGTGGAATTGCTGGATCATATGGCAGTTCTGCTTTTAATTTTTGAGGAACCTCCAGGCTGCTTTCCATAGTGATTGTACTAATTTACAATCCCACCAACAGTGCAAAATGGTTCCCTTTTCTCCAAATGCACAACAGCATTTTTTTTTGATGATAGCCATGCTAACAGGAATGAGGTGATATCTCATTGTGATTGTGATTTGCATTTCCCTGATGACTAGTGATGCTGAGCATCTTTTCATGTGCCTTTGACCATCCATGTGTCTTCTTTGGTAAAATATTCAGATCCTCTGCCCATTTTTTAATTGGATTGTTTGGTTTTTTGGTGTTCACTAATGTATAAGTTCTTTATGTATTTTGGGTACTAATATGTTATCAGATATATGGTTAGCAAATATTTTTTCCCATTCTGTAGGTTGCTTTTCACTTTGTTGTTGTTTCATTTGCTGTACAGAAGCCTTTTAGTTTGGTGTAGTCCCACTAGTTTATTTAGTTTATTTTTTATTTTGTTGCTTATGCTTTAGGTGTGATTTCCAAAAAACTCATTGCTAAGACCCATGTCAAGGAGATAGATATTTTCCTGTTTTCTTCTAGGTATTTCATGGTTTCTGGCCTTACATTCAAGTCTTTAATCCATTTTGAGTTAATTTTTATGAGTGGTCTAAGACAGGGGCCAAGTTTCAATCTTTTACATGTGAATATCTACTTTTCCCAGCACCATTTATTAAAGAGACTGTCTTCTCCATTGAGTATTCTTGGCCCTCTTGTCAGTATAAGTAGACTGTCTTTGCTCAGGTTTATTTCTGTCCTCTCAATCCTACTTGTTTTTGTGCTCGTATAAGACTGTTTTCACTACCATACCTTTAATAGTAGAGCTTGAAATCAGGAACTGTGATGCTGGTTATTTTGTTCTCTCAGAATTTCTTTGACTATTTGGAGTCTACTCCAGTTCAATATAAATTTTACCATGTTTTTCTATTTCTGCAAAAAAAATGCCATTGGAAGCTTGAAAAGGGTTGCATTGATTCTGTTGCTGGCTTTTGGTAGTAATGCCATTTTAATAATATTAATTCATGCAACCCATTAAAACGGAATGCCTTTTCATTTATTTCTGTCTTCAATATTTCATCAATGTCATAATTTTCAGGAGATATTTCACCTTCTTGTTTAATTTATTCCAAGTGTTTTGTTGTTTTTCATGCTACTGTGAATGGTATCAATTTCTTTATTCACTTTTCAGAAAAATTTGAGTATATAAAAATGCTGAATTTTATATGTTAATTTTGTGTACTGCAACATTACTGAATTTTAGCTAGTTCTAAAAGTTTTTTGGTTGAGTCTTTGATATTCTGTATATGAAATAATATCCTCTGCACAGAGACAATTTTATTCCTTCCTTTCCAATTCTGACACCTTTTATTTGTATTTGTTGCCTAATCCAGCAATAGCTATAGCTATAGCTATAACTAGGACTTGCAATACTTGGTTGAATAGGAGTAGTGAGACTCAGCAGACTTGTCTTGTTTCAGATATAAGAGGAAAAGCTTTCAACCTTTCCCCACTGAGTATGATATTAGCTGTGGGCTAGTCATATATGGCTTTTATTATGTTATATATCTTCCTTTTATGCATATTTTAAGTGTTTTTTATCATAAATGGATGTTGAAGTTTTTGCAAACATCTCTTCTGAAGCTACTGAGATGATCATGATTTTTAAATTTCATTCCCTTAATATATCACATTGACTTATTTGCAAATGTTGAACCATCCTTGCATCCCAGGTACAATTCCCACTTGATCACTGTGAAAGATCCCTTTAATGTGCTGCTGAATTCAGCTTCCTAGTATTTTGTTGAGAAATTTTACATCTATATTCATCAATGATGCTGGCCTTTGGTTTTTTTTTTTTAGTAGTGTCTTTATCTAGCTTTGGTATCATGACAATGCTGGCCTTGTAAAATGACTTTGGGAACATTCCCTCCTCTTTGATTTTCTGGAAGAGTTTGAGAAAGCTATTAATTTTTTTTTAATGTTTTGTATAAGCAACAATGAAGTCATCTGGTTCTGGGGTTTTCTTCCTTGGGTGAGTTTTGATTACTATAGCAGTTTCTTTACTATTACTTGATGTATTCCAATGCTCAATTTCTTCTTGATTCAGTCTTGTCAGGTTGTGTGTTTCTAAGAATTTTTCCATTTCTTCTAGGTTGTCCAGTTTGTTGGTGTAGTTATTCACAGTATCTTCATGATCTTTCTTTTTCTAGTTACTTAAGGCATAGAATTAAGTTGTTTATTGCTTCTTAATGTAGGCATTTATTGGTATGAAGTTCTATCTTGTAGCTGCTTTTGCTGCACCCCATAGGTTCTGATATGTGGTATTTCTATTTTTGTTTCAATAACTTCTAAAATTTCCCTTTTAATTTGGTGTTTTTTAGGAGAACTGGATTATTCTGTATTGGTTTTTTAGTAGAGTGTTATTTAATTTTCATATATTTATGACTTTTTCAGTTTTCCTCTTGTTACTGATTTCTCATATGCCATTTTGATCAGAGAAGATACCTGGTATGACTTAAATCTTCTTGAATTTTCTGTGACTTGTTTTGTGGCCTAATGTATTGTCTATCCGAGAAAATGTTCCATGTGTACTTGAGAAGAAATAGTATTTTTCTGTTACTGGAGAGAATATTTGGTAAATGACTATTAGGTCCATTTGGTCTATAGTTTTGTTCTAATGTGCTGTTTCCTTATGAATTGTCTGGATGATCTAGCCATTGTTGGGAGTTAGGTTTATTAAGTTAGGTTTAATAAAGCTCTCAACTATTATTGAATTGCTGTTTATTTCTCCTCTAAGCTCTTTTACTTCTTTATTTAGGTGCTCCATGTTGGGCTCATAAATATTTACAATTGTTTTATCTTTTTGATGGCTTAACCCCTTTATCATTATGTAATGACATTAGTGTCTGTTTACACTATTTTTCTCTTTTTCCTTTTTCTTAGTCTTTCTTATTTTTTATTAGAGTATTCTTATGCAATCTTATGTTGGTTTCAAATATACATCACAGTGGTTCAGCAGTTGCCATGATCAACTTATAATGTGATTGTGAATTATTGTGCCCTTTTATCCTTCCCCTCCCCAGTGCTCCAGCCCTTTCCCCTCCCCCTTGGTAACCACTAGTCACTTCTCAGTGTCTATGATTCTAAAGCTGTTTTGTTTTTATATTACACAAATAAGTGAAATCATACTGTATTTCTCTTTCTCAACCTGGCTTATTTCACTGAGCATAATACCCTCTAGCTCCATCCATGTTGTTGCAAATGGTAGGATTTGTTTTCTTATGGCTGAATAATATTCCATTGTGTATATGTACCACATCTTCTTTATCCATTCATCTACTGATAGACACTTAGGTTGCTTCCATTTCTTGGCTATTGTAAATAGTGCTGTGATAAACATAGGGGTTCATATGTCTTTTTGAATCTGAGAAGTTGTATTCTTTGAGTAAATTCCAAGGAGTGGGATTCCTGGGTCAAATGTTAGATAGTAAAGAAACTGCCCTTGAACCTTTGGTAACCACAAATCTAAAGCCTGCACTGGCAATAAGTACAAATCTATACATAATAACCCTAAATGGAAATGGACTGAATGCACCAAACAAAAGACACAGAGTAACAAAATGCATAAAATTATAAGACTCATCTATATGCTGCCTACAAGAGACTCACTTCAAACCCAAAGACATATGCAGACTAAAAGTGAAGGGATGGAAAACGATATTTCATGCAACTAATAAGGAGAAAAATTGAGGAGTTAGAGTACTTGTATCAGGCAAAATAGACTTCAAAACAAAGAAAGTCACAAGAGACAAAGAAGGATATTACACAATGATAAAGAGGTCAGTCCAACAAGAGGATATAACCGTTATAAATATCTATGCACTCAACACAGGAGTTCCTACATATGTGAAACAAATACAAACAGAATTAAAGGGGGAAATAGAATGCAATGCATTCATTTTAGGAGACTTCAACACACCACTCACTCCAAAGGACGGATCAACCAGACAGAAAATAAGTAAGGAGACAGAGGCACTGAACAACACATTAGAACAGATGGACCTAACAGACATCTACAGAACACTCCACCCAAAAGCAGTAGGATACATATTCTTCTCAAGTGTACATGGAACATTTTCCAGAATAGATCACATACTAGGCCACAAAAATAGCCTCAGTGAATCAAGAAGGATTGAAATTGTGCCAACCAGCTTCTCAGACCACAAAGGTATGAAACTTGAAATAAAAGATGCAAAGAAAACAAAAAAGACCACAAACACATGGATACTAACACCATGCTCCTAAATAATCAATGGATCAATGACCAAGTAAAAACAGAGATCAAGCAATATATGGAGACAAATGAAAACAATAACAACACCACAAAATCTGTGGGATGCAGTGCAGGCCATTTTAAGAGGGAAGTATATTGCAATACAGACTTACCTCAAGAAAGCAGGACAATCCTAAATGAACAATCTAAACACACAATTAATAAAACTAGAAAAAGAAGAACAAATGAGGCCCAAAGTCAGTAGAAGGAGGGACATAATAAAGATGAGAGCATAAATAAATAAAATTGAGAGGAATAAATAGAAAGGATCAATGAAAGCAGTAGCTGGTTCTTTGAGAAAATAAACAAAATAGATTAACCCCTAGCTAGACTTATCAAGAAAAAATAATCTACACACATAAACAGAATCAGAAATGGGGAAGGAAAAATCAGTATGGACACCATAGAAATACAAAGAATTATTAGAAAATACTATGAAAAATTATGTGCCAACAAATTGGACAACCTAGAAGAATTGACAACTTTCTAGAAAAATACAACCTTCCAAGACTTACATAGGAAGAAACAGAAAATCTGAACAGACCAATTACCAGCAATGAAATTGAATTGGTAATCAAAAAACTGCACAAGAAAAAAAGTCCCGGGTCAGATGAATTCACTGCTGAATTTTATCAGACATTTAGGGAAGACCTAATACCCATCCTCCTTAAAGTATTCAAAAATGTAGAAGAGGAGGGAATACTTCCACACTCATTGTATGAAGCCAGCATCCCTTTAATATCAAAACCAGACAAAGACACCAAAAAAAAAGAAATTGCAGTCCAATATCCCTGATGAACATAGATACAAAAATACCCAACAAAATATTAGCAAATCGAATTTAAAAATGCAGCAAAAAGATCATCCATCATGATCAATTAGGATTTATTCCAGAGAAGCAAGGATTGTACAATATTCCAAAATCCAGGAACATCATACACCACATCAACAAAAAGGACAAAAATCATGTGATTATCTCTGTAGATGCTAAAAAAGCATTCAATAAAATTCAACTTCCATTCATGATAAAAACTCTCAACAAAATGGGTATAGAGGGCAAGTACCTCAACATAATAAAGGCCATATATGACAAACCCACAGCCAACATCACACTTAACAGCAAAAAGCTGAAAGATTTTCCTCAAAGACTGAAATAAGACAAGGATGCCCACTCTCCCCACTTTCATTCAACATAGTACTGGAGGTCCTAGCCATGGCAATCAGACAACACAAAGAAATAAAAGGCATCCAGATTGATAAGGAAGAACTTCAACTGTCACTGTTTGCAGATGACATGGTATTGTACATAAAGAAACCCTAAAGAATACACTCCAAAACTACCAGAACTAATAACTGAATTTAGTAAAGTTGCAGGATACAAAATTAATACACAGAAATCTGTTGCATTGCTATATACTAACAATGGACTAGCAGAAAGAGAAATCAGGAAAACAACTCCATTCACAATTGCATCAAATGAATAAAATACCTAGGAATAAACCTAACCAAGTAGGTGGAAAACTATATGCTGAAAATTATAAGACACTCATGAGAGAAATTAAAGAAGACACCAATAAGTGGAAATACATCCTGTGATCATGGATAGGAAGAATTAGTATTGTTAAAATGGCCATCCTGCCTAAAGCAATCTACAGATTCAATGCAATACCTATCAAAATACCAAGAGCATTCTTCAATGAACTAGAACAAATAGTTCTAAAATTCACATGGAACCACAAAAGACCCGGAATAGCCAAAGCAACCCTGAGAAGGAAGAACAAAGCTGGGGGCATTATGCTCCCCAACTTAAAGCTCTACTACAAAGTCACAGTAATCAAGACAATTTGGTACTGGCACAAGAACAGACCCACAGACCAATGGAACAGACTAGAGAGCTCTGATATAAACCCAACCATATATGGTCAATTAATATATGATAAAGGAGCCATGGACATACAATGGGGAAATGACAGCCTCTTCAACAGCTGGTGTTGGCAAACCTTGACAGCTACATGCAAGAGAATGAAACTGGAATACTGTCTAACTCCATACGTAAAACTAAACTGAAAATGGATCAAAGACCTGAATGTAAGTCATGAAACCATAAAACTTTTAGAAGAAAACATAGGCAAAAATCTCTTGCATATAAACATGAGCAACTTTTTCCTGAATACATCTCCTTAGGCAAGAGAAACAGAAGCAAAAATGAACAAGTGGGACTATATCAAACTAAAAAGCTTTTTTACAGCAAAGGACACCATCAGTAGGACAAGAAAGCATCCTACTGTATGGGAGAATGTATTCATTAATGACATATCTGATAAGGGGGTTCACATCCAAAATTTATAAAGAACTCACATGCTTCAGCACCTAAAAAGAAAATAGCCCGATTAGAAAATGGACAGATATTATGAACAGACACATCTCCACAGAAGAAATTCAGATGGCCAACATGCACATGAGAAGATGTTCCATATCGCTAATTATCAGGGAAATGCAAATTAAAACCACAATGAGATATCACCTCACACCAGTTAGGATGGCCAACATCCAAAAGACAAGGAACAACAAATGCTGGCGAGGATGTGGAGAAAGGGGAACCCTCCTACACTGCTGGTGGGAATGTAAATTATTCCAACCACTGTGGAAAGTAATATGGAGGTTCCTCAAAAAACTAAAACTAGAAATACCATTTGACCCCGTATCTCTACTCCTAGGAATTTACCCAAGGGAAATAAAATCCCTTATTAAAAAAGACATATGCACCCCTATGTTTATTGCAACACTATTTACAGTAGACAAGATATGGAAGCAACCTAAGTGTCCATCAGTAGATGAATGGATAAAGAAGATGTGGTACATATACACAATGGAATATTATTCAGCCATAAGAAGGAAACAAATCCTGCCATTTGCAACAACATGGATGGAGCTAGCAGGTATTATGCTCAGTGAAATCAGCCAGGCAGAGAAAGGCAAGTACCAAAGGAATTCACTCATATGTGGAGTATAACATTGAAGAAAAACTGAAGGGAGAAAACAGCATCAGACTCAGACTCTAAGAAGGGACTAGCAGTTACCAAAAGGAAGGTGGTGAGGAGGGAGGGTGGGAGGGAGGGAGAAAGGGATTAAGGGGCACTGTGGTTAGCACACATAATGTAGGGGGGTCACAGGGAAGGCAGTATAGCACAGAGAAGACAAGTAGTGACTATGTAGCATCTTACTATACTGATGGACAGTGACTGCAAGGGGATCTGTGTGGGGGATAATATGGGTGAATGTAATAACCACAATGTTGCTCATGTGAGACCTTCATAAGGTTGTATTTGAATGATACCTTAATAAAAAATAAAAAAACAAAATAATATTTAAATAAAATCTCAAATCAGTCTATACCAAGTTAATCAATTGGGAGATTATACAGGGTGGGTCTGATTTAATCACTTGAAAGCCCTTTAAAAAGGTAATGGGCCCTGCCTGAGGAGTTTGATGAAGTAAGTGGCCATAATAGAGAAGCTCATGTGGCAAAGAACTGTGGGTAGCCTCTGGGAACTTAGAACATCTTCTAGTTGACTGCCAGCAAAAAGCCAGGGCCCTCAGTCATAAAAGTGTAAGGAAATTAATTCTGCCAACAACTTGAAAGAGCTTGGCAGCAGATTCTTTCTCAGGCCACTAGATTAGAACACAGCCCAGCCACCACCATGATAGAGGTCCTATGAGACCCTGAGCAGAGTACTAACCCAGGTAAACCAGACCTGGGCTCCTGACCCGCAGAAACTGTGATATAATAAGTATATGTTGTTTTAAACTGGTAAGTTTTTGTTAGCTTGTAACAGCATTGAAAACTAATACAGAATTATGTTTAGTTTCATTTGTTCCTCTGTACAGCATATTTGTGTTACAGACTAAAAAAACAAGGCACCTTAATATGGACAGAAGGAAGAATAGCTTTTTGCTTTACATGTTAATGAAAAAACTATGGAGAAAACAATCCTTCAGTTTGGCAGTAATATCTTTGTAATTAATCTAATACTACCAAGCAAGTTATCTCTGACCAAAGATTTCTCCATCGTTAGACAATTTCTTTCCCTGAAATGCCCATTGCTACATTTTCCTATGGTTGAACACAGTGAATGAACTATTTCACATGCTGTCATCCTAATGATAACACATAATTGTCCAAATGTTCTCATATAAATATTTTTGGAGTTTCATAATAATTTTGCAAGGTAGGAACAAAAGTACTGTGAGATTCTGAAATTCAGGTGTATAGTTGTAAACCCAGTGGTTATCCATGGGCCTGAAAACATCAAAGGCCCTCAGGAAATGCTAAAATGAATGAAGACTGCATTTTCTGATGAAGAAACTATAGTTCAGAGAGAATAAATTACTTGCCCAGCAAAACCTGTACACAAAAGTACAAGAATTATAACTCACACCATCTGCAGCAGAAGCCAGGAGTTTTTCCTACAACATTTTACCCCTGAAAAGGAGACACATTTAGCTTTTAACAGCCATTAACCTTTTTGCTCAAATTTGCATCTCTCCTTAGCAGAGAACTCTGAAAGAAAAGATACAAGGAGAGATGAAAGCAAATAACATGAGTATGGAGTTCTGGTCAGCCTGCAGAACGAATGCCTGGACTATGTGAGAAACAGCAGGATCACAGTAGAGGCCTCTAGGTAGAACTCCCTTCTGACAAAGGCAAGATAAGTTCGTAAATGAAATGTTGAGGTTTTAAAGGAAAACTACCTATTTATTTCCTTTTCTAGCACAGCCTTTGCAAGTGCAAATCAATATTTGTATTTTTTGGAAAACAAATTTCCAAAAGCTTTGAAAAATAATTTTGCTTACTAACACCTTCTCTTGTTCTGATGTAACCCCAAGCAATAGCTCATCATTTAAGTCCCTGTCTCAATGAGAGCTCTGGATTGCTTTGGAAGCTACAACCATTAAATGATGAAGAAAATATGAAGTGAAGTTGAATACCAGTTGCATCTTCAAGCTGTCATGAATATGAAGCTGTTAGGCAGAAAAATAGATAAGAGCGGGTGGAAGGAGAAAAAGGCCAGTAAATTCCACTAAAAGGGACTCAAACTATTAACCAGATAAACCTAGAGATCCAGAAAAGACTCACTGAGTTAATAAGTTAATTAGTTGAAGCTCCAAAGGCCAGGAGTAACTTGGAATGTCCAGATATTCCCCAGATAAAAAAAGTATCTGAGCACAGCCCATGTCTTCATTGTATCAAGTAGATCATGCCGTTGTAAAATCTACTTAGCCTGCTAAAAGGCCAGCTTATTCTTTAATTTAACCTATATGTTGTTTTTCCTCTTCCTCCAACCCGTAATCAAGTAACTTTCTACCAGGGCAGGAGGCAGACTTCAGAAGTGTAAATAAACCTATGTGGACAAAGTATGCTGAAGTCCCAAACCAACACAGTCACTTAAATAACCCTATTCTTAAGACAAAACTCCAAAGGAATTGTAAACCACCTGTATACATTATGCCTTACACTGACCCTTACCCAAAAAAGACCTATAAAACCCCAGACCACAAACCCTTAAGCGTGCTCGTCTCTGAAGCTGCCCAGACTCGCCTTTCTTAGAGTGTGTCACTCTCTCTGTCCTACTTCAGATAAGTACGGAGGGGCTGCTGAGAGCTCTGATTTGGGCTTGCAAGTTCCTTTCACCTGGGTGATCTGGACAAAACTGCAGCTGTATGATCATGCTCCTTAGCAGCCTGCCTGAAAGTCTCCTTTCTTTGCCTTCAGGAAGTTCTCAGAACATGAATTCACTCTATCCAGTGCTCTTCGGCTCCCCCAAATTCTGGGGTGGTAGGGACTTAGTTCCCACGCCATGCACATCCAAGTGGATGCTGGATGCCAGGTGACCATGGCTTTAGGAGTTGGCAAGGGCTTATATCCATATGTTGACGAGCAGTTCAATGAGCTTCCCTTTCCTCCCTCTTTTTACTTCCTCTTTGCTTTATTCCAGTAAACCTGCCTTTATCTACCTTGACTCTAGCCCGTTCCTCCCTTAGAGTATGTTCAAATAAAATTTTCCTTCTGCTTCACTACTGTGCCTCTGCCCTTCAAGTCTTTGTTGTGGCAGGGATAAGAACAGAGAACAAACTCAACACCCCCCAACAAAGCCTTCTATGTTCTGTCACCTGAGGCTTTTCATTCTTGTTCACCATAAACATATGCTTCTTTAGTTTTTTCCGTGCACAAAAGCAGTGGTCATTGAAAGAAGCCAAAATTCCCACCTGAGGTTATTACTTGCTGCAGCAAAGACACGTGCACATCTGGCATGCCAACAAGAGATAGGCAGGCAGGATTTATTTTAGGATTTGGGCTTGTGGGGCTTTTGGCAAATTTTCAAGGTGAAGATTTGGTCTGGATTGGGTATGGTCAGAAAGCAGAGGCAATTTAGTGACTGGGTATTTTGATAATTGTTATCCAGGAGGTATGAGAAATGAAGGAGGGCTGTAATTGGTAAAGAAGCAGCAGCCATCTTATAAGGTGGGAGAGGGGCATGTTTGGACAATTTTGTGGTTTTCACAGTGTTCTTGTTTTTGCCTGTGCTGAGACATAATTATGGAGTGGCCATGTTTTGATCTCATTCCATGATGGGCACAGATTGATTTCATCTGTTGTTAGTATTCTGTGAATTTTTGTTCATGTCACCAAAGTATCCCTACAAGATTACAGCTGTTGAGAATGCCTTATCATGCTCAGTGACATTCAGGTTGCTGATAAAGAACCAACCCACCCTTATTCTCAGACTGTGGGGTTCAGGTGAGGGTAACTGTCCTTCCCCCTAAGGATGTGCACACAGCCTAGGTCTGGTCAATGAAACCTCTGCATTTCTTAGTCCATGGTGAATGTTACAGAGATGAGCACTTGACTCACGGTGGGACAATGACAGCTAACATGCACAGAACTGTTGCTGAAGCTACCTGGAAATATGTACATTGTTTTAATGAGACCATTTAGGCCTACAATGTTATGAACAGCTAAAATGCTTTGCTACCTCTACACCAAGAGTTGCAAGCCCCTAACCTAAAGAAACTGGTCTTCCTAAGCACAAAACTATGCTTTCTTTTCTTTTTTTTTTCAATAGAATGGCAGAATTATTTATTTATTTAATCATTTAATTTACTTTTTAAAATTTTGGTGTCATTAATATACAGTTACATGAGTAACACTGTAGTTACTAGATTCCCGCCATTATCAAGTCCCCACCACATACCCCATTGCAGTCACTGTCCATCAGCGTAGTAAGATGCTACAGAGTCACTACTTGTCTTCTCCATAGTGTAAGGGAGAGGCAAGCAGAGACAACCTTAATCTTTTAAGGGGATGCTGAACAAGCAAGGGGAAATGACCAGTTGGGTTTGACAGGAAAAGGTTCTCACTGATTCCTAGGAGAAGCTGATAAGGGGGATGTGATCCACTTATTAGAACTTGCTGAGGCTCTGGAGCAAGCAGAGCTCAAGGGCCTATAAGGAAGTGCTAACTAAAGTTTTGTCACCACCAAGTAAAGGGTAAGAAATGGGCAATTTTAAACACTTGGTCAAGTACACTCGGGCAGGTTTGAGTTCTGAGAATCTACCAGTGTCTTGGTAAGAAAGATAATGATGGTTCCTTTACATTTAATGCTATGCTTGTTACTTTAAGCAACAAATTAAGAAATTCAGTTTTAATTTCCAGTTCCTTAAGTTTATCATGTGTATCTGCTCCTATGGAATACCCTGTTTTTAGGTATTATCCTTTTCTTCAAGATAGTATAAAATGGCTCACACCCCAATTCCATGAACGGTGGGAAACAGTCATCAGCAAAAGTCTGTAAGGTTTTCTACAGAGGGAGAGAAAAAGAGAACTTATTTTCCCTAATTCAGTCCCACTGCTGCCTGCATCTCCAGCACTATGTGACCCCCTCCACTGATAATCTGAGATCCAGGGCTTTACTCCTGCCATTTGGGGGAAGAGAAAATGCCTTATAAATTCCCCATGAAACTCTCTTTTAGTGCCCTTGCTTCTGCAACCTCTACTGGTTTGTACAGTTAAGTTGGTGGGCAAACTGATATTGGCATACCTCTTTTATAAATCTTGCCTAGATGATCTCCTAACTTGGGAATAGGAGGTTACTGATACTTAAATCTTGTGGCCTTAGACACAAATAAGAGTAAAATAGTTCCATTTTACATCCTGTTTTTACATTCTTCATATTATGAATAGGTTATTCACAGAGAAGTCAAAATAGTTAAGTAAACATACACTGGAAAAACTATAATTAAATCATCAGAATATTTTTAAATGCCATAGCTATTGAACATGTAGAGAGTGCTGTGATAACAGGAGAATGTAATGGGGAAAGTCACAAAGAAAAAAGATAGGTTGGCACTTAATTTTTAATGTGTCATTCACTGGTTTTTAAAACACATTTTTATATGATTCTCAAACCAACAGCATTCATAACGAAAAGGTTCAGAACAAGTCTCCCCAGAATATGCTACTTTGGCATGCAGACTCTTTTGAACTGAGACAATCAAGGCCCAAAAGACTCAGGAAGAGCCCTTACCTCCCCCTTAAATGCCTAAAAGAATTTAGAGAGGCTTTGGTTCAGGGAGAGACCTATCACCAGAGATAGTAAAAAGAATATGGACTAGACGTTGTATTCTGCAGGCTCCAGGAGCCCCACAGGCCTGGTTGGTCAAAGTCCTTTCTGTGTCCCATTGTCTCTGCATGGCCTGGCAAACATTTGTTTACCACACAGTTGCTCTTCCCACCTTCTAGTGAATTGTTTTCCTCCACTTTGAAGTCCCAGACTCCTGCCTGTTCTTATCAGCTCAGAACGGCACATAAGCCTCAACTGCCTGAGTGCCAGTGAGTGTTATATTCTTATGGGGCCCCTTATGTATAAAATTAAATTTGTTTTTCTCCTGTTAGCCTGTCTCATGTCAATTTAATTATTAGAATAGCCAGAAGAACCTAGAAGGGTAGAGGCAAAAATTTTCTTCCCCTCAACATCAAGGATGACTTTGTTGAACTGCAATGCACATCACAGTTACTCATGTTGATAATGATGTGTTTCCTTTCAGATCTACACCCACTGCAAGAATGCTTTTTAGATATATTATTATTATCATCTATCAACCCAAAGCTATCTTAATAGGCAAACTAATGAGAGATTTGTCACGATTTTATTTATTTTTCTCATAAATGGTGGCCAGCATTTCAGAATTGTAGCAAGGCAAAGAAACGCTTAGTTTCTTCATAATATAAAGTGATCCAGCTTAATCTTAAGTAAAACATAAATATGAATTTTAAACACTATTTAAAACTCTATTATTTAATATCAGATGGTACTAAATAAAAATTAGCATAAAATACAGTTAACCAATATTCAAAATATTATCTAAAGAAATATAAATTGGTGAATCAGTTATTAGAGCAACTAAAATATTTTTGTTTCAATAGGGTATTCCTTAAACATTTTCACTTAGTAAGGAATATGATGCTACTGCCCAAATGATAGAGATCTGTGGTCATACTGCCATTCCATGATTCAGGCCGGAAATGAAGGCAGGTCTTTTCTAGTATATGAATATCTGTTTTAGGATTTTCCATGGGAAGAAGAGAAATCAGAGTTTACTAAGCTCTAGACCCAACTGTGCATATTTTGTATTATGCTTTTTATAATTACTTCACATATATTTAAAAATTTTTAATTAAACCTACAGAGTTACTTATGTAAATAAAAATTAAGTCAGTGAGGTAACAATTTTCCTGTACTTTTGCTATCCTTATTTGATACGCTATTGAGTGAATTAGGGAGGGCTACAATATCTACTTGCTTCATACCTCTTGAGGGACAAATTTAAACATTTATATAGGATAAAAACCCATCTGGGTTACCTTTAGTGCATCATCAAGAACTCATTCTGGAGTTTTCATGTCAGGCTACATGACTCTTTGATGAACTCAGATGTAGAGCACTGTACTAGCGTCTATAGGGAGATGCACCTGCCCTCAAAAATATAATGATCATTTGAGGTAGAGAGCATATGCGATGAACAGGTGCAATCCAAATATATTAGCAATAGCAAGCTTATGAGAATAAACCACAGATGAACCGCCATTATTGATAATGCTATATTGTGGCTCTTGGCCCATAACTCTGAGGTCTAGCAAACATCACACTTTTGATCTCTGTTTCTGACTGAAGGTAGTATATCATAAAAACAATCATACAACCCAACCAAAAACATACAAACAAAAACCCCACCAGCTTTAAACAAATCTGAGACAAAATCTTGGCTAATCGGTCTGTAAGGTGATATTTTTTAAATCTCTCTGAGCCTGTTTCTTCCTCTGAAAAATGTGATAAGTTATCTGTCTCGTAAAAAATAATTGTGCAAAGATCTGGCCTGACATACTGTAAGCATTCTATAAATGAGGCTCTTACTATAATGTATATAGTAACATTTCATTTACTGACAAATACCTAACTGAGGGAAATGGTGGTGTACAGGAAAGAGCAAATGATTTTTTCTTGCAAAACAACTGAAGAGAATTTTTTAAAGGTTAAACTAAAAGAGTATGTAATGAGCTCTAAAACCATGGAAGGAGGTTAAAATTTAGATTCTAAGCCTAGAGTTTAACAATTTGGATTGAATTGGCAATGAAATTCTAGGTTCTACTTTTAGAAAGACATATAGGAGTGAATAAATAACTGGACAAAAAAAGAAAAACTTACTGATATATCCAAATATAAAATGTATAATTTAGACATGAAGCAGCCTCCTTATTAGAACTCAGGCAGAGTCTCCCCATGGAAAATGCAATGAAAAAGATGAAATCTGAGAAACGATTTGAAGAGAAATTCTAGGCAGGCACTAGAGTTTTAACCAAGCCACATTATTTTTTCTGTCTCTCTCTTTTCAGCCCTTCAGCTTATGGTCTAAGAGGGGATGTCTCTTAGATGGCGAGGAAAGCCAAAGTGAATCCTCTAATGGCATTTTGGCGCTGGGAGCAGGTCCAGAGAGAATTCCCCCATCTAGCATTTTAAAATATCTCCATGCATTATTCCTCAAAGAAATGTCCATATGTTGATTCATAGATAAGTGGGGGGAAATAAACTGGGAACTAAGTAAAATTATAAAAGAGGATGAAGATGAAACAGGAGGAAGAGGAGGAGGCTCTAGAGAGGAGGAAGGGAGAAAGGCAGGCAGGCAGAAGAAATTAGGCAAAAGAATGGGAGAGGAGCACACCTTAGAAATACTCTTTAAAAAAGAAAAAAAAGTTTAGACAACCCTTCATAATTTCAAGGAAATTAAGAAACCTGCTTCTATAAAAATGAATTTGTGAGTTATGATATAAAAACAGAATTTTATAAGAAGAGAAGTTCCAGAATTACAGAGGGAAAAAACCACAGAAATTTAAAATGGACACAAAGTGTAAAGAGCCAAAACAATGCTGCCAAGAAGTGAGTAAGTGGTGAGGCAAATACTGGTAAAAGCCACAGAAAGAGTAAAGAGGATAGTGGCTGGCCTGAAAAAAAGAACAGAATACGTGCAACAGAAAATAAATGTTTAAGAATATGAGGCAAGGGAGTTTTTCTATAATAAAAGACCAGGTATTCAGTCTGAAACTGTTCTCTGTGTACCAAGACAATTTCATAAGGAACATTATTGCTAATACATATCCTAATGAAATGACTCAATCACAAAAGTTTGGTCCTATAAGTCTTTAGTCAGAGAAATCAGGTCATTAAATTGGAGGAAAATATTAAAATGGACTACTATTTCTCTTCAAAAACATTAGACGTAAGTAGTGAATGCAGCCATACCTACTGGATTTTTAAAAAAATGATATTTTTCCAAACTTTAAAAAGTGATATGTGCATTATAGAAAACTGAAGAACCCAAAAAGCAAAGGACACAAAAAATCCATAATCACAAGCAGTGTACAGTTTGACTTAAACTTCTAGTTCTGCGTGTGCGCATGTGTACATACACACATGTGAGCATCCTTTTTTGGCTGAGATCCTATCATATGCATTTTTCTTTTTCACATATAACGGTATTTACCAATTCAGAGCCCCAAAGCCGTGACTATTTTGATAACCAGGAATATAATATACCAACTCAGTCAGCATAGATTTAAAATCTTGCCTTTCTCAAGGTCAAAAGTTGCTTAAGTGACAAACATGATGAACCTCTGGATAAAAACTGTCGGCAGAGTTATATTTAAAATATTGCATTCCATTAATGTTCAATTTAAAATAAGATACAAAGCAATGGAGTGCAAGTATAATGCTTCTAAGAGCATTCACTATCAGGTCTATAAAATTAAAATAATAAGTAGAAGGTATTTCTACTGAATTGTTTTACAATGTATTCATACAGTATGGTCAAAAGTATGCACACATATATCAGTCTTCTCCTTCTTCTTTGCCTGACTCAATATATAAGAACAGTGGGGTCTGCTCAAAGAGAAGGTTTAGCTGTTCCCTTCCCAAAACCCAAAATTTCATATGAATTTTAAGTAAAAAAAGTATTAACAAAGTGTGCTACCTTACTATCTCTACTTTTAGCATACTTTGTGCATCTCAGAACATGTAGAAAGACTGGATATTTCAAAAAAGGACATAACATAGTTAACTATATACACAGAAGTGAGGAATAATATCTTCTCTGCATTTCTGCCTTGCAACATCCTGCAACCCAAAGCTCAAGTCCTAATGGTATACTGCTCACAGAAGTGGTTTTGCAGTTACATTTCCAACAAAAATATTTCCCAGCAGTATTTTCAAAGCTATTGAAAAGTCTTATTTTACTTATAATATAATACCTAAACAGCTAGATACTAGATATTACTTTATACTTTAAATATATTGGGTATTTCTAAAACATCTAGAAAATTTAGCTATCTAAAATAACTTGTGTGTCCACTTTATACACAGTACCATTAAAACTGAACACACGTAATAATGATTACAGTCACGGTCCAAGGTGACTTCTAATTGTGACCATCCTGGCCCTCAACCATGTCCTCACTTCCTCCTCTATACTAACAATCCAGTGGACAAGTATAAACAAGTATCTATCCTGCTCAGAGGTGGTTGAACAAACTAATTTCCAGAAGTAATTTATGAGAGATAAGCTTTCCTATGAGTTTCCACACAAAGTGTACAAATGGATTAATTTTATTCATATAATACTTAAATATCTAGATACTAGATATTGCTACATTGGGATTTACTTGTCCATTATGTACTATAAACCAAACAAAATAAACTATAGCTTAAAGAGGAGGTTTAGCCATTCCATTCCTAAAAGATAAGATTTCATATTAATTTTAATAAAATATTAACAAAATACATTATTTTACTACGTCTACTTTTAACATACTTTGTGCATCTCAGAAAATTTCAAACATGAAGAAAAACTAGCTATTTCAAAAAAGGACATAATCTTAACAACTATGTATACAGAAGGGGAATAAAATGCATACACAGAACAAGGATTATAACATGAAAATATTAAATATGAACATTTTCCTTTCTTCTCAAGGCCTTTTGCTCCACCTCTAACCCACTGAACAAATGTGGTCCTGTGTTGCTCCTGGTGTCTATTTTAATGGTGGCCTAAAGGTTACATTTCCAAGTCACACCAGAAGACAATTATTTTTTAAGGTTTTTTTAAACAAAAGATCCCTTAATAAGACCTGTAATTTCTAACTCTAATTTTTTATCAGATGTAAGCAACTTCCTTTGGTATAGAAGCTTAGATGTAGCACAAGAAAAATTTGAAGTTGACTTCTAAAAGGTTGAAGAAAAAATTGAGAGAAATCTTTTTATACTATATGTGTTAAGCCTTTTGAGTAGATCTCATTTTTTCTTTCAGTTTTATTCAGATGTAATTAACATACATCACTATATAAGTTTAAGGTATATAGCATAATGACTCGACTTATATATTATTGTGAAATGATTACCACAATAAGTTTAGTTAACATCCATCATCACATATAGATACAAAATAAAGAAAAGTATGTTTGTTTTCCTTGGGATGAGAACCTCTTGAACTAGCTGACAGAGTCAGTTGTTTTGGGGGCCTACAGATCAGAGAAGATCTGAAAAGAGCAATGCCCAGAATGCAGAAGGTAAATATTAGAAAAGGTCATAATAAAGTGCTAGCTGTTGAACACTGAAGGTATCTAGCCTAATGAATTCCAGGAGTTCAGTGGACGAGAGTCTTGCCTTTATGCAGCATTGCTCATTCAGTTTTTGATATTCTTAGTGATGTAGACAGTTTTTGTTTCCTCTCTTAAAAGGGCATGGCTTGCCTCAGCATTTCACCAGACTTTCTTAGTATTATAAAATCTATTTCTTAGATTTTTCTAAGAAAAGCAGCTCATGCATAGTCTGCTTCAGTGATGAATCCTTCAAGGTATATGTCAAATTAGTCTGGCTTTAGCTCAACAGTGCTCCTTCAGATCCTGGAGAAAAGACCAGCTACGATGCCATCTACAGTCCCTATAAGGGCCTGGTAGTCGGGTTTTAGTTCTGGGTCATGCCAAGGTAAGAGAGGGGGAGAAAAATTAGAAATGTTAGTTTGAAGGGATGTAGCCAGATACTAAAAGAAACTGAAAGAATGAAAAATTTGGTTCAGGTTGACAGTTGGGCAAGGTAATAAGATCCATTCCAATTTACAGGTAGATACCAAAAATGGTTTTTTCATGGGTAGAGACAATCAGTTAAATCTCTACGAGACAAGACAGAATTTTCATACCCATCGGTTACCTGCAATTTGCAAAGAGGTACAAAATAGGTCAAAGGCTATGAACAGAACCAGAATCTGATAACCCAAAAGAATATGTTATAGTTTTTATCAAAACATAATTTAAAAAATTATTTCATATCTCATTTATTTTTTCTTTCAGTTTTATTGAGATATGGTTGATATACAACAAGTATAAGGTATATAGCTTAGTGACTTGACATATATATTGTAAAATGATAATGACAGTAAGTTCAGGTAACATCCATCATCTCTTGTAGATGCAAAATAAGGAAAAAAATGTTTTTTTCCTTGTGATGAGGACTTTTAAGATCTTTTAGCAACTTTCAATATAGAGTGCAGTATTATTAACAATACAGAATGTGTTAACTAAAAATAGTATTAACTATGTACATCACATCCCCAGTACTTATTTATCTTGTAACTGGAAGTTTGTACCTTTTGACCTCCTTCATCCAGTTCTCCCAACCCCACCTTCACCTCTAAACCACAAAGTGGATCTATTTTTCTATGAGTTTTTTTCTCTTAGATTCCACATATAAGTGAGATTATTCAGTATTTGTCTTTCTCTGTCTGACGAACTTCCTTTAGCATAATTCCCGCAAGTTCCATCCGTGTTGTTGCAGGTGGCAGGATTTCCTTCATTATTATAACTGAACAGAATTCCATATTTTGTGTGTGCGTGTGTGTGTACCACTTTTTCTTTACCATTCACCTGTTGATGGACATGTAGGCTGTTTCCATGTCTTGGCTATGTCAATAATGCTGCAGTGAACATGGGGGTGCAGATATTTCTTCAACATAGTAATTTCATTTCTTTCAGATACATGCCCAGAAGTAGAATTGCTAGATTATATGGTAGTTCTATTTTTTAATTTTTTGTTTTTAGTATAGCAGAACTTCAGTAATTTATTTTATTTTATTTTATTTTTTTACTTTGCTATTATTAATATACAATTACATGAGCAACTTTATGGTTACTAGACTCCCCCTATTATCAAGTCCCCACCACATACCCCATTGCAGTCACTGTCCATCATTGTAGAAGGATGTTATAGTATCACTACTTGTCTTCTCTGTGTTATACTGCCTTCCCTATATCCCACCCCCCACCCCCACCCCCACCCCCACCCCTGCTCCATTATGTGTGCTAATTATAATATATATATATATATATAAATATAATAATTTTTCCCCCTTATTCCTCCCTTCCCACCCATCTTCCCCAGTCCCTTTCCCTTTGGTAACTGTTAGTCCATTATTGGGTTCTGTGAGTCTGCTGCTGTTGTGTTCCTTCAGTTTTTGCTTTGTTCTTATACTCCACAGATGAGTGAAATCATTTGATACTTGTCTTTCCCCACCTGGCTTATTTCACTAAGCATAATACCTTCTAGCTCCATCCAAGTTGTTGCAAATGGTAGGATTTCTTTCCTTCTTATGGCTGAATAATATTCCATTGTGAATATATACTACATCTTCTTTATCCATTCATCTACTGATAGACACTTAGGTTGCTTCCATTTTTTAATTGGCTTATATGCTTTTTGTTTGTTGACGTGCGTGAGCTCTTTATATAATTTGGATGTCAACTCCTTGTCGGATATGTCATTTATGAATATATTCTACCATACTGTAGGAAGTATTTTTGTTCTACTGATGGTATCCCTTGCTGTACAGAAGCTTTTTGGTTTGATATAGTCCCATTCATTCATTTTTGCTTTTGTTTCCCTTGCCCGGGGAGACATGTTCATGAAGAAGTTGCTCATGTTTATATCCAAGAGATTTTTGCCTATATTTTTTTCTAAGAGTTTTATGGTTTCATGACGTACATTCAGGTCTTTGATCCATTTTGAGTTTACTTTTGTGTATGGGGTTAGACAGTAATCCAGTTTCATTCTCTTACATGTAGCTGTCCAGTTTTGCCAACACCAGCTGTTGAAGAGGCTGTCATTTCTCCATTGTATATCCATGGCTCCTTTATCATATATAAATTGACCATATATGCTTGGGTTTATACCTGGTCTCTCTATTCTGTTCCACTGGTCTATGGGTCTGTTCTTATCCCAGTACAAAATTGTCTTGATTACTGTAGCTTTGTAGTAGAGCTTGAAGTCAGGGAACATAATCCCCCCTGCTTTATTCTTCCTTCTCAGGATTGCTTTGGCAGTTCGGGGTCTTTTGTCGTTCCATATGAATTTTAGAAATATTTGCTCTAGTTCATTGAAGAATGGTGTTGGTAATTTGATAGGGATTGCATTGAATCTGTAGATTGCTTTAGGCAGAATGGCCATTTTGACAATATTAATTCTTCCTAGCCAAGAGCATGGGATGAATTTCCATTTATTAGTGTCCTCCTTAATTTCTCTTAAGAGTGTCTTGTAGTTTTCAGGGTATAGGTCTTTCACATCCTTGGTTAGGTTTATTCCCAGGTATTTTATTCTTTTTGATGCAATTGTGAATAGAATTGTTTTCCTGATTTCTCTTTCTGCTAGTTCGTTAGTGTATAGGAATGCAACAGATTTCTGTGTATTAATTTTGTATCCTGCAATTTTGCTGAATTCACATATTAGATCTAATAGTTTTGGAGTGGATTCTTTAAGGTTTTTTATGTGCAATATCATGTCATATGCAAACAAGGACAGTTTGAGTTCTTCCTTGCCAATCTGGATGCCTTTCATTTCTTTGTGTTGTCTGATTGCTGTGGCTAGGTCCTCCAGTACTATGTTGAATAAAAGTGGGGAGAGTGGGCATCCTTGTCTTGTTCCCGATCTTAAAGGAAAAGCTTTCAGCTTCTCACTGTTAAGTATAATGTTGGGTGTGGGGTTGTCATACATGGTCTTTATTATGTTGAGGTACTTGCCCTCTATTCCCATTTTGTTGAGAGTTTTTACCATGAACGGATGTTGACTTTTGTCGAATGCTTTTTCAGCATCTATGGAGATGATGATGTGGTTTTTGTCCTTGTTTTCGGAATTTCAAATGTTGTACCATCCATTCTTGCATCCCTGGGATGAATCCAACTTGATCATGATGGATGATCTTTTTGATGTATTTTTTAATTTGGTTCGCAAATATTTTGTTGAGTATTTTTGCATCTGTGTTCATCAGGGATATTGGTCTGAATTTTCTTTTTTTGTGGTGTCTTTGCCTGGTTTTGATGTTAAAGTGATTTTGGCCTCATAGAATGAGTTTGGAAAACTTTTCTGGAAAACTCTAATGGGGATGGGTATTAGGTTTTCACTAAATGTTTGATAAAATTTAGCAGTGAAACCATCTGGTCCAGGAGTTTTGTTCTTAGGTAGTTTTTTTTGATTACCAATTCAATTTCTTTGCTGGTAATTGGTCTTTCAGATTTTCTGTTTCTTCCTGGGTCAGCCTTGGAAGGTTGTATTTTTCTAGAAAGTCGTCCCTTTCTTCTAGGCTATCCAGTTTGTTAGCATATAATTTTTATAGTATTCTCTCATAATTCTTTGTATTTCTGTGGTATCTGTAGTGATTTTTCCTTTCTCATTTCTGTTTCTGTTTATGTGTGTAGACTCTCTCTTTCTTGGGAAGTCTGGCTAGGGGTTTATCTATTTTGTTTATATTCTCAAAGAACCAGCTCCTGCTTTCATTGATTCTTTCTATTGTTTTATTCTTCTCAATTTTATTTATTTCTGCTTTAATCTTTATTGTGTCCCTCCTTCTATTGACTTTGGGCTTCATCTGTTCTTCCTTTTCTAGTTTCATTAATTGTGCATTTAGACTGTTCATTTGGAATTGTTCTTCTTTCCTGAGGTAGGCCTGTATTGCAATATATTTCCCTCGTAGCACAGCTTTCGCTGCATCCCACAGATTTTGTGGTGTTTAATTATTGTTGTCATTTGTCTCCATATATTGCTTGATCTCTGTTTTTATTTGGTCATTGATCCACTGATTATTTAGGAGCATGTTATTCAGCCTTCATGTATTTGTGGGCTTTTTTGTTTTCTCTGTGTAATTTATTTTTAGTTTCATACCTTTGTGATCAGAGAAGCTGGTTGGTACAATCTCAATCTTTTTTAATTTACTGAGGTTCTTTTTGTGGCCTAGGATATGATCTATTCTTGAAAATGTTCCATGTGCACTTGAGAAAAATATGTATCATGTTACTTTTGGATGGAGTGTTCTGTAGATGTCTGTTAGGTCCATCTGTTCTAATATGTTGTTCAGTGCCTCTGTCTCTTATTTTCTGTCTGGTTGATCTGTCCTTTGGAGTGCGTGGTGTGTTGAAGTCTCCTAAAACGAATGCATTCCATTCTGTTTCCCCCTTTAATTCTGTTAGTATTTGTTTCACGTATGTAGGTGATCCTGTGTTGGATGCATATATATTTATAATAGTTATATCCTCTTGTTGAACTGACTCTTTTATCATTATGTAATGTTCTTCTTTGTCTCTTGTGACTTTCTTTGTTTTGAAGTCTATTTTGTCTCATAGAAGTACTGCAGCTCCTGCTTTTTTCTCTCTATTAGTTGCATGAGGTATCTTTTTCCATCCCTTTACTTTCACTCTGTGTATGTCTTTGGGTTTGAAGTGAGTCTCTTGTAGGCAGCATCTGGTTCTTTTATCCATTCAGTAACTCTATGTCTTTTGATTGGTGCATTCAGACCATTTACATTTAGGGTGATTATCGATAGGTATGTACTTATTACCATTGCAGGCTTAAATTAATGGTTACCAAAGGTTCCAGGGCAATTCCCTTACTATCTAACAGTCTAATTTAACTTATTTTGTATACTATTAGCAACTCAGCCTAAAGGTTCTTTATTTTTTCCTCCTTTTTCTTCCTCCTCCATTCTTTGTGTGTTATGAATCATATTCTGTACTCTTTATCTTCCCTTGAATGGTATCTGTTTAGCCTTAGGAACACTTCCATCTATAGGAGTCCCTCCAAAATGCCCTGTAGAGGTGGTTTGTGGGAGGTAAATTCTCTCAGCTTTTGCTTATCTCAAAATTGTTTAATCCCTCCTTAAAATTTAAATGATAAACTTGCCGGGTAGAGTATTCTTGGTTCAAGGCCCTTCTTCATTGCATTAAATATATCATGCCACTCTCTTTTGGCTGTAAGGTTTATGTTGAGAAGTCTGATGATAGCCTGATGGGTTTTCCTTTGTATGTTATCTTTTTTTCTCTCTTGCTGCTTTTAAAAGTCTGTGTTTACCCTTGATCTTTGCCATTTTAATTACTGTATGTCTTCATGTTGTCTTCCTTGGGTCCCTTGTGTTGGGAGATCTGTGCACCTCCATGGTCTGAGAGACTATTTCCCCAGATTGGGGAAGTTTTCAGCAATTACCTCCTCAGTGAAACCTTCTATCCCTTTTTCTCTCTCTTCTTCTTCTGGTACCCCTATAATGCGAATATTGTTCTGTTTGGATAGGTCACACAGTTCTCTCAATATTCTTTCATTCTTAGAGATCCTTTTTCTTTCTGTGCCTCAGCTTCTTTGTATTCCTCTTCTCTAATTTCATCCTATTTACTGTCTCTTCTACTACATCTAATCTGCTTTTAAATCCATCCATTGTATGTTTAATTTCAGATATGGAATTTCTTCATGATTGAATCTCCAACTTAAATTCGTTCCTGAGGTCCTCAATATTTTTGTGTACCTCCATAAGCATGTTTATAATTTTTATTTTGAACTCTCTTTCAGGAACATTGTTGAGTTCGGTTTCATTTGACCCTCTTTCTGGGGTTTGTGAGATTTTTGTCTGAACCATATTTTTTTGACGTTTAATTTTTCTGTGTGGTGCCCACTGCTGTGCAGAAACTCCAGTCTCTGGAGCTGCTCAGCCACTAGAGTAAGGTTGGGGGTCATAGGGGAGAAGAGCTGGCACCTGGTGGGAGGAAAGATCTGTTCCTGCTTCCTGTCTGCTGTGCCTTTCTCTATTGTCAGAGGCAGTGGGCCAAGCACACGTGGGTAAACTTCCGTGCTTTGCATCTCAGCTGTTGTGGGCGGGGCCTCCCTCTGGCTGGCCCCGCCCCTGCGCAGTGACTGCGGGTTTGCAAGCAGGTGCCTGCAGGCCAGTAGGAAGGCTCGGAAGGCTGTGTCAGTGGGGGGCCTTGGAGCTGAGTAGGCAGTCAGGGGGATGGAACACCTGAAGCTCCTCAAATTTCCCAACCAGCTGGGCAGAGCATGCCCAGACAACCTTGTCCAGCTCTCCCTTCTCCCACACAGCAAGCTCCGTGCAAACCCCGCCCCTTCTGCAGCCCTGTCACTGCTAGGAAGCCTCTCAGACCACCTGCCCTTCCTCCAACACAGAGCAGCTGGGTGTGGATCCCATCCTCCACAAATGGCTGCAATGCCAATTTCTCAAGCACT